>JAAVUE010000183.1:0-56169 GCA_014898975.1 Fusarium nodosum | reverse complement strand
TATATAACTTAATTATATAGTTTAAATCCCTTTTAGATCTATTTAGCTAGCTAGGCTATTAAGCCTTAAATTAAGAGATTATCTTCTTTTCTACCACTTTATTGCACCTTACATATAGTATATATTATACAGTTTAATAGAAGATACAGTTAAACCTCTTTTTACAGGGCTTAAATTATCTTCTGCTAAATAATTAAGTTAAGTAACAGTATAAGATAGCAGTCTAAGCTATATAAGAGATATTTTTTAAAATAAGTGGCCTATTATTAGTGATCTTAAAAAAGAAATAGTTAAGCTTTAATGTAAATTAAAAAGGAAATATAAATAATTGAAGAAAAACATTTAAAGGCTTATTTGATGTATTTTTTAGATTTAAACTGAAGCCCAAGCCTTGTCGATATTTCTCAATGTTCTCAACTGAAAGATCCATACGGATTCTTCTATATAAGATAGCCTTACAAGAGGCTGAGATTTGGGAACTTCGTCAGGCAAATAAGATGCCTAGCCAGCAGCGTAGGGCAAAACGATCACACCTATAGGGAAGAGGGAATATAACTATAGGAGTAATCCAAAGGTAGATGCAAATATACAGATAGTAGCCGAATCATTGAGGAGTAGTAGTTAGGGAAGGTCAGAGCGACTAGGTAGTCAGCGTCATGGTGTATGCAACAAGACCGGTCATAGTGCAAGAACCTACCAGAAGGGTATTCAGACCACTGAGAATTAATCCACTAACTGGTTTTAATTTACCAGATAATATATTGTATTTTTATTACGATTTATCTCGAGAAAGTTGAGATTTTTATTGCGCACGGTTATCATGTACGTTAATGTTTTCTATTATGAAATTTAAAGGAAATCTAAAGAATGCATATACCCTGGCTAGATCTGATGACATAGAAAATTTCAGTTACCCTGGACAATTTCCTTTGCATCTGCTCTGCTCCCAATGCCGACCTCCCAAAGCCTGTAGCGCCCTCTCATGATGTGCATTTGGATGTATCCGGATGCATGAAGCCTCCACGCTTCTTCATACTTGCCCTTGCCCGCGAGAACACTTTCAATCCGGCGGGCGCAGTTAATAGCGTCTTGAGAAGTCTTGTGAAGCGCAGCAGTCGAATCGATCCCTTCATACGCGGCCGTACTGTTGATGTAATTGTTTGTCTCGCCTCCCAAGGTTTCTTTGTAAAAGCTTACGAATATGTCAATAGGAAAGCTCTCGAAGCAGGACAGGCTGACTCACGATAAAACATCATTGACATAGGCAATGAATCGTGTCATGTCTTCAATAGCTTCGATAGGAATGTCCGGATTAGGGAATTGCGTTTTGGGGAAAGTGAACCAAGCATAGGCTTCACCCACCCCATCACGTTCCCGAATGTACCAGGGGAAGTAGTTGCCGCCCTTTGATGGATAATAACACTTCTGCTTTATACCCTGTCGAGCCACAAGCGCCGTGGAAGTGAGTAGATTGAGCGAGGAGTTAATTATGAGGTTCGCAACAAGTGGGTGGTATAGGTCATAGGCGAGCTGGAGTTGGCTGGCAAAAGCTCGAAGAAGAGTCTGGGGAAACGAAAGGACGCATCTTGATTAGCTTTCTGCCGACATGTATGATTGAAATAAAAGGTAAAATAAATAGGGCTAAGTCTTTGAGACTCGGGACTGGAGTGAGAGATCATATAAACATACCGTGGGCTGCTCAATGCCCTGAACATAGCGTTGCTGAAACATTGCAACATCATCAACGATGTCTAATCGCTCCCCGTCATCGCATATAGTTGCCAGCCATGTGTATATGGCTACAAAAACCTTGACTTCCAAGTCATGATACGGGAGGCAGTTCTGAAACTGGTATGAGCTCTTGAAACAATTGGAACAAGGGACAAAGAAAATCGCAGAAAAATAGAAAACTTACATCGGCGTATGCATATCCAACCATAAGGCTTTGATAGGAATGGGAGTTGGGAGGATAAGGTACACCAGTAGCCTCGGCTTGTTTCAGAACCTCCTCCAGAAGCTTCCCGCTGTTGTAGGTTTTGAAATCTGGCTTAAGATCGAGATCCGCGAGAAATTTCGTATACAGTGGTTGCAAGCGAGCTGCAAGGGCGGGGGGGTCACCTCCATCTGACAATGGAGGAGAAGGTTGATGGCTTTTGATCAAGCTAGGTGCAGCAATCATGGTAGTAAAGAGTAAAGTATTGTATAGCTTATTGTCTGTGACTCAGTGAGAATGCTTTGTCTTTCAAAAGAAACTTGTTAGGAAGATGAAAGTATTTATATTTAAACCGAACGCTGTAATGCAGAAAAATACGGCCTAGACAGACTCTGGAGCTAAGCGAGGTAGGCCTATCTCATGGAGACGACGAACAGAGGAGTACGAGAGAGTGGAAGCGGAGGCGGCCTAGGTGATGAATTTGGTTAAACTCTATTATCTGGTCTAGTAGGCCTAAAGAATAGGGAGAATTATGCTACCTTACCCGACCATTTTGAATACGAAGTGGGATATAGAGTTTTTAGCAATAGGGCCTCATCGGCGTGCCTGGGGTAGCAATTAGGAATGGGAAAAATATACATCTAATTTGTCTTGTACCGAGCTAGACGCCTTGGAAGTACGATTCTATACAGAGTACTCAGGATATGATTTACCCAGCTTAGAAGAAAAGGCCCGCCTTTTACCTCTTTTAGTAGCTTAAGCGACCGCATTAGCTCAGTCTTGGCAAGGTATATGCATTATATACTCCAGATGTCTACATGAAACAGGAGGACATACCCCAATGAGAAAGTAACTCTATATGGAATCAGGCCTCGCACAAGCAACATAACGGTGGAGAAAAGCTTGATAAAACCATTGCCGAGACTCGTCATCAGCCTGGCTTCGGAGACTTTCTACTGCCTATAACTGAATCCAAGAATAAAGAAGCTGCCGAACGTGGCCTGATAATTGTAGTGAACACGAGTCTCTCGCGATGCGACACCATTATAAACGAGACTAACCAGATGGTATTAGTACTGTTGCGTAGCTTTCGCCGCCCTAATATGATCCGATTCATCAGAGAGTGTACCCTGCGAAGCTCCCTTACTCTTGAGTGGTTGTGGACCTGCATTGCGAGTCCTGTCCTTGATGCTCTGAGTTTCACTAAAACTTCTGACAGTGATTGGCCTCATGTATGGTGGGTTATGACAGGACTTGTGTCAGAGTTTCCGATCTATGCAGTAGGGGAGCACTCCAATAGCAGCTCAAACACAGTACTGGACAGAGTTATCTTACTATACCATACCTTGGTGCAATTGATTATCTGCGGTCGTAAATGACCTTTTGAAGCAAGGCAATTACAGAAAGCACTCTTGGTTAGAATAGAAATGGCTCCTTGCAGTTCACATTTACGCAACGCGACGAATGAAGTAGCTACTGTGCGGCAAGTTTGTAAGTTAATGCCGATCAAAACAGTCGAACCAGAACCAGTCAAAGCAGCAATCGCTTCCCAAATGCTGCAACCAGAAATCTTTCACTATGATGGCCATGCATGCATATATGGACAAGATCCAGCGTAGAGCTACTTATGCTTAGAGACAAATAAAGCCGACTGCCTTGCTGTTGAAAATCTCCTGGATATCAATTTACAAAGGCAGACCAGCAAGCGCAGAGTCAACGCCAAATTGCCACGAGGAAAGTAATAGAGCGCATCTTGAGTTGCGATGGGGAAGAAAAAAAGAACGATTGACTTGGGTGAGCAAGTTGCAAAGAGATAACCAAAACATGGAAAACGCGACAAAACTGATTCGAAGCGTTGCTTTTAAGGTCTTTCGGCAGGTGACAATTACAACGATCATCTAATTTCCCCTGAATCAATAGCTTGTCAGTAATTCCAGCAGATCTTACTGGCGGCCGTTGGTTACTGCTAGTCAAAAAGTAGAAAAGTTGACTCGATGGTGCCAGCGATCATGCAGAAATAGGACTAAACTACGTTAGGTAAACCTGGTCTCCCAACGGTCGATTATTAGCCATGATTGATCATGGACGATGGAGCGCTATCGTGGTATCAGTAACTAATTTCATGTTTCCAAATTCACGATATGGTATTTCGCTTGACTGGTTAGTGAGAAATCAGGTACGTACTTTTGGATCCATCCGACACGTTTGCTGAAGTATGCATTGTCACCGTGGCTATCATGATGAAGTTGCCTATCCGTATTAACTTGTAAATAGGGTAGGGCCTGTGGAGTTACGCCACCGGGATATCGTCTTGCCATTAGCTCGCTAGGATACAGTACGGTTATAGGGACTTCTGGCTTCTGACCCAGTCAATGACCCGCTCCTTTTAACCTCTAAGAGCTGCAGAAAGCCTACATAAGCTTGCATTAGTGGCAATTAGGTATCCACAGCCGCTACCTGATTTCATGAGTTAATATTACGATGTGATCTTGTTTCTGCTTTTCGGGTGCTTACATTGATCCCAGTATCTCAAAGATTGACAGGTATCTACGAAGCCCTAAGAGCGTCCCTGACTACAAACGTAGTGCAAGGGGGTATGCTATGCTACAAGTGAATGGCCGTGTTTGCCAGCTGCACTAGATGACATTAATTTGCCAACACAGGTTTGTTGACCTGGTAACTGTTAAAAAAATATTGGCATGGTTTAAAATAATCACAAACTGTCAACAATGTTCAATCCACCGTCGCGGTCTTTTTTAAGCAAACGCAAACATACGCGACTATGGCCAAACATTTCGCTCTCCGAAGCTTCACACAAACGAAATTTACAAACAAATGTCATCAACACAACTTTCGCGTACCGGCCTCCAGGCAGCAGCAGGTCATGAGCCCGTTAAAGAATCTCTTGGCTCAACGGTCTGGTCTTTCCAAATGCCCGCTTCTTTCAACTTCAAGTATCAAAAACAGGGTTCACTCCCACCAGCACCGCCCAGCATGAGTGAGTTACCCGGCCGCGTCGGGGTGCATCCTCATCTCCGGCTCCTTGACGATAATCTCCCAAAGACCGGGCTTTCCGGGTCTGTCCCAGTGTTCACCGCCGAAGTGTTCGACGCGCTCCCCTGTACCGAGCGACCAGCTCAGTACGGCCTGCTGGCTTCTGACATCGCGGTTGGATCACCACAGTCACTCAGTCCCGATGAGGAGAAGCTTAAATCTCGCATCTTCTACAACGTCGCTGATCCGACCAGCACATTCATCTGTGGAAGTCAAGGTTCAGGAAAGAGTCACACTCTTAGCACTATTCTAGAAAACTGCCTACTCCCATGCGACGCAAACCGACTGCCACATCCGCTATGTGGCTTGATCTTTCATTACGACACATTCATCTCCGATACGGGAGGTATGCCTTGCGAAGCTGCCTACCTGTCCAGCCACAGAGGAGTGTCCGTGCGAGTCCTTTGTGCTCCATCAAACTATTACAACATCAAGGTACTGTTCGACTATCCCCCAACTTCAACACATTTGCTTACTAACTACCACAGCGGATCTACCGTGGTCTTCCTAATGTAACTGTCGACATGCTGCAGATCAATCAGTCAGATCTGAACACACAACGCATGCTGGATTTGATGGCTGTCAGTTCTATCAAAGGAGGCGGCCTCCCATTGTATCTTCACATCGTCAGTCGCATTCTGCGTGACATGCGGATCAAGCAACAAAGGACTGGTGCGACATTTGACTATGCAGCTTTCAAGGCACGAGTCGACCAAGAGGATCTGAACGAAGGCCAGATGCTACCATTGCAGCAACGGTTGGATACTCTGGAGAGCTTTATGGTTCCTGCGCAAACCTCTGGAGTGAAGTCACCCCTGACCGCGGGTCAGCAAGGCATCAGTTGGGAGCTCAAGGTAGGTTCGTAACACACTTGGAGAAATTGTTCTAACAAATCAATCAGGCTGGCCAACTTACGATCGTTGATCTCTCCTGTCCTTGCGTCACCGCCGAGGCAGCATGCTCGCTATTCAACATTTGTCTCAGTCTTTTTCTGGAACAGAAGGCTACTGTTGGTCGCGTTGTAGCTCTCGATGAAGCACACAAGTATATGAATGACAGCAGCGATAGTCAGACCCTGACAGAGTCCTTACTCTCGGTAATCCGCCTCCAGCGCCACCTCGGCACGCGAGTCATTCTGTCAACACAAGAGCCGACCATCTCGCCCAAACTCCTTGACCTTTGCTCTACGGTCATTGTGCATCGGTTCACTTCGCCAGCTTGGTTCATGGTCTTGAAAAAGCATCTAGCAGGTGTGCCTATAGAAACCTTCAAGAGACGTAGAGTCGATGGCAATGGCGAGCACCCAGACCTTGAAACTGATGAACTAAGTTTATCTTCCGGTCTTGATGACCTTATGTCACACATTGTTGAATTGAGGACTGGCGAGGCAATCTTGTTCTGTCCAAGCGCATTAATTGGCACATCGAAAGCAAGTCCTTTGGAGCCGATTGTCTTTCGCCGGCTCGCCAATGGCAGAATGAAGATTCGTGTCAGACTCAGGCTGACGGAGGATGGTGGTCGAAGTATTATGGCGAATTAATTATTGGTCACGAGTATCTAAGTTTGTTATAGAAGACAGGATTAGGAGGGTATTCCTGACCTCGACTCGTTGAATGAATGTTAGTCTTTAATTGTGTCTTTGAGATTGCTACCAGTGTATCTTATCCAGACTATCTTATCACCTTTGTTGTTATCTAGTTATCGTTATCGTTGTCTGATTAATCCGGATGTACATAATAAGCCTCAATTTGTTCGCCGACGTGGGGTAACTAGCAGCAACATGGGGCTTCTCGGGTCATCGCTTATCTTGGCAATGTTTTTTTACCTATCGGGATTTTATCAATTGAAACAAAAGTGCCTACCATTTCTAGTTTCAACAGCCTAAGGAACTGTTGCCTTCTCTAGACTAGACTAACTTCCCAAGTCCCGAACTCCTCACGGACTATCGGTGAACACGGTTATTAATGTATTATCCGAACTTTCGTGGGGCATTCATTGTGTGTGTCTTCTCGAACTGATAAGACAATGCAACCTAAATCCACCGGCTAAGTACGGCGGCGAAGGACCTGTCTGTCTTCTGCGCCCTTTCCACCCCATATAACAGATAAGACTGATTTACTATCCGACATCCGTGAGAGCCAGTCGTCCGTTCGTTGAGATCCTAGTGCATCGGCCACGAAATCGGAGATAAGTGTCTATCGTACTTCGCTTATCAGTTACTGAGGTTGATCTCTCTGGTCTCTGGCCTCGATAAGGCTTATGAGTTATTTACTTGTAGTTGTATATATATATCTGTGAGAATTAAAGTCATCACTGAGTCCGAAACACGAATTCATCTGCATCATAATCTACCATAATGAAGCACTCCATTGCAAGCCTCGCCTTGAGCGTTGGCAGTTCATTTGCCTCTTCCCTTCCTGTGCAACTCGAAACTCGCGAGCCACTCACCTCTCACCTTGCCAATATCCACGTCAGGTTCAACAAACCTACCGAGGGTTCTTTGTCCTTCACCTATGGCTCTTGCGAAACCAAATCTATCTCTGAAGCTCATCACACCATCGCTGCGACTGACAGCAAAAGTGTTTCGCGGTTGGCGTGGGTTATTCCTGCCAACACAAACGACAATGGATGCATATCGGCGTGGACAAAAGATGGGGCTCTTGTGGGACGCAGTGAGCCACAGAAACTTCATCGGGTTAGACGAAGGGCGCCCCAAAAGCGAGGGAAAGGCAAGTCAATCCATCCATGATCGCGTCATTTCTCCGTATTAACATCAAGTAAGACTCGGTTCTCATGACTGAAGAGAATGGCTTTGATGTTCTTGGCCCATGGTTCGATGGTGTCGCTCACCTCACCAAGACAGGCACCTCCTTCGTGGACGAAGAAGCTGCAAAGGCGAAAGAAATCGCAATCGTTGGAGCAGGCATGTCCGGTTTAATGACATACCTGGTGCTCTCGCAGGCGGGCATGACCAACATCAGTATCATCGAGGCCGGTCAGCGTCTCGGCGGTCGAGTCCACACCGAGTACCTGACAGGCGGTCCCTTTGACTACTCTTACCAAGAAATGGGACCTATGCGTTTTCCCTCAACTTACACGAGTCCTGAAACCAATGAGACGATGAACATTACGGACCACCAGTTGGTGTTTCAACTCGCAGAAGAGATGAACAACCTCAACAACCACGACAAGAACCTCAGTGTCGACTTCATTCCCTGGATCCAGGCGAACTCTAATGGTCTCTCGTACAAGAATGAGTTTAAGCTTCCCAACGGCATGCCCCCGACACTTGCCCAGATTTCCAAGAACGCTTCACTCGGCGCCGCGAGCGACATTGGACCTGAAGCAAAAGATCTCCAGGCAAAGTTAGACACATTCATGCCTGGATCTGAGTTCAGTACCCTCATGGCCAAGAACATGTTCAAAGCTCACAAGCAGTGGCTTGAAACTGGCTTGAATGGACTTGGAGGTGATCAATGGTCTGAGTACGCCTTTATGGTCAACTACCTCAAGGGCAGTCTCAACAGCACGGATATTCTGGGTGACTGGTCTGCTGCAACATTTTGGGATACGCTCTACGAAGGCTTGTATTTCTCGGCAGCGAGTTACAAGACAATTGATGGTGGTCTCAACAGACTGCCTCTATCATTCCACCCGCTTGTTGACGACATCACGACCATGGGTCGTAAGATCGAGCGTGTCCGATATAATGACACTAATGATAAGGTCACACTCCAATGGCGAAAGGAGTACAACGACACGGAATTCCAAGACTCTACTTTTGACTACGCCGTCATTGCTGTGCCCTTCTCCATCGTACGTCGATGGCGTCTTCCTCATCTTCCAGCAACCATCTCCAACGCCATCAAGGAACTCAACTACGGATCCGCCTGCAAGGTGGCCCTTGAATTCTCTGAGCGTTTCTGGGAGCACTACGAGAACCCCATCATTGGAGGCTGCAGTACCACTAGTGATATTCCTGGTATCGGGTCAATCTGCTACCCTTCTTACAACATCAATGGCACCGGTCCTGCTACTATCCTGGCTAGCTATATAAGCGGCGACATGGGTTATCGATTGGCCAGTATGTCTGAGGAAGACCATGTTCAGATGGTGTTTGATGCGATGGTCGATATCCATGGCGAATTTATCAGGGAGTTGTACACCGGCAAGTTCAACAGAAGGTGCTGGGCGTTGGACCCCCTTCAATCTGGAAGTTGGGCCAGTCCAACTGCGGGACAGCATCAACTTTACATTCCCGAGTACTTCAAGACATATGATAAGGTAAGAAGCCTGCAAGCTACCAGCGATACCTGACTAACGTTTCAAAAAAGATGATTTTCGTGGGCGAGCATACATCTTACACTCATGCTTGGATTGCCTCTGCGCTGGACTCTGGAATCCGTGGCGCAGTCCAGCTTCTGCTAGGTAAGACACAGCCTAGTGATACTAGGAACTTTGCTAATCTTTTCACAGAGCTAGGTCTCATTGATGAGGCAAAGCAGGCGGTTGACAAGTGGATGGCGAGGTGGATTGAAGTGGTAAGTTGGCTTCTATTTCTTACACGGCTTATACTGACAACATTTCTTAGTAATGGAAGTAAGGTGAAGAATTAAACGAGTGCATGAGCCTAATTATATAACTTGGAAAGCATTTACAAAAAAAGACCTACACATGAAACAAAGTATTAAGGATATAGCTGTGCCATCGACTGTCGCTGACAATGAATACATTGAGTACACATATTAGTACTTGAAACCGCCCGTCCTCTCTCTCAAGATACCGTCAGGGTCAGCTTTAAGCTGAAGAGCCTTGAATTTAGCGTAGTCCTTATATGTTCCCGTGACATTCTGATCAGACATGGCATCGTTCATGAACAGAGGAAGGTAAGGATCAGCAGGCTCTCCCTGTTCTTCCAGCCATTCTGGTACCTTCTCCTCGATCCAGGCTGTCAAATCCTTGGAAAACTGACGAACCATGTTATCGAACCTCTTCTCAACCCAAGCACACTGGATCTCGAGAAGAACACGATCCGGGTCACTTGCAGTGAAACCAATAGCGTTTCCGCCTCGCTTCTCAGTTTGTTTACCGATGGCGGCCGGTAAAGGCTGGAAGTCGACTGAGCACTGGGAGGCCAGACCCCGGAGGCGCTTAAAGTAGTCTGATGTGATTTCATGCATCTTGTCGGTGATTTGCGCGTAGACACTTGAGTCCTTGGGGAAGTATGGGATAGTGGCAGTCTATATCTGGTCAGTTGAGGTTATGAGAGATTGAGGGTGTTGCTTACTCTGAAAGAGATTCTCGAGTTTAATAGAGAAACTCCAGCTCCGTTTGACTTGAGCTAACCATGCGTCAGTAACGACAAAAATCAAGTAAGCTTAGTACTGAACTTACCAGTTCCGGATAGGTCTGGGTCTTGGTGGTGGAAAGGGTAGACTTGATCTTCAAAAAGTCGGCAAAGGGGCCACTGGTCGGGGGCTTCTCGCCGTCGTAGAAATAGAACATGAGGTTTATCCTGCTACCGCCAGTGAGGATAAGGCTGGTGGTGATGATGGCAGCTTTCGGGTCTTGGTTGCTGTATGGTATGAACTTGTGCATGACTTCGTACAGTTCGTCGGTTTTTGAATCATCATACGTTCGAATACCACCCCAGACCTTTCCAATCGGATAGGCCTTGACAGTAAATTGAGTGACAATTCCTGTAAGACATTAGATGCGGTAGTTAATGGATAAATGTTTGCGACTCACCAAACTGGCTGCCACTTCCCCTCAGTGCCACGGCAAGTTCGGGTTGCTTCTCAGCATCGATGTTGACAATTGTTCCGTTGGCGTTGACCATTTCCCAAGCAACAACATTCTACCATATCGTTAGCCGAGTCACGATGAGATTGGAAAGGGGTCATACGTCAGCTGCCAAACCATACTGGGCACTCAAGAATGAGATGCCACCTTGAGTAAGAAGACCACCAACACCAACCAAGCCCAGACGACCTCCCACGATAGCAACACCGTCTTTGTTCAGTGCAGAGATGACATCGTTCCACTCTCCGCCAGGCTTAACATACGCGACTTTCTTCTCTGCGTCATAAACCGCACCAACCATCTCACTCAATGAGATGAGAACTCCGTCACCAGCCGTTGCATGGTCGGGATTTGGATCATGACCACCGCTCTTAGCTGCAAACTTGACATCGGGGTACTTGTTCAGGATTGTGACAGCGGTAGATACATCCGACGCTGACTTGGCATTGACTACGCAAGCAGGTTTGATCTCTCGTAGGGCTGTGGACCAGTAGCCTTTGGTCACGGAGTTGAAGTTGATGGTATAGGGGAAGGAAACAAGGTTAGGGAGATTCTTTGAGATCTCGTTGCAGGCTTTGGTCGTGGAGGCGCTGGGTGCCGCGAGGGCTGGGACAGCTAAAAGAGAGGATATGAGAAGGCGATTGAGATACATCTTGATGGGAAGATGAGGTGCAGTCTCTATGTCATCGAGAACTGATGTTTGGAGTACTGTGTCTTTAATACATACGAACCGCATGACGGCAAATTGGACAAGGCCGACGATGGTGTACAACACGGGCCACCATGCAACTCGCCTACAGCCGTTAGTCTTTCAAGCCTGACACTCGTATTGAACACTGGTCATGATGATATGACAATTCATTGTGGGTCCGAGCCTGGCTTTGATCGACAATCGCGTGGAGGAAGGCCAGTTTTGTTTCTATCATTTTGTTAAGCTCGTTTTGAACACTGTTGTGCTACGTTACACATTGATGGACCATTGGAATGAGAAGCAGGCCTGGCAATCAACAATCTGTATACTATCTCCCTCCTTGTTTGCTGGTTTTCCATCGCCTTTGCCCAAAAAGTTAGTGAAGAATCTCAAGGGTCAATCATGAATTAAACTCTTTTTTTCCCCACGCCTGTCACAATATCATGTCCACCTCGGCAACTTTTCAGCTCAACTTCCCTAATCCCTGTATCGGCATACACGAGCCAGGGGTCTGACCAATGAAACATGATGTTTCAAGTTTTACGAGTCATGTGAGGCTTACGAACATCAAACGAAGAGGGCTAGATTGCGAGTTGCTTTGTTCATCACTTGGTCATTACATTCACTCTCGTGTGTCAATGCGATCTGCATCAGAAGAATTCTGAAACAAATAGCTCAGAGCCATTACCCGGCCTGTGTTAAGAATAGAGTGACAAGAGTGACAGCAAGTTATAGTTTAATGAGGTGGACCAAGCGTGACGGCGAATTGAGATGGATATGTTCTGATGTTTCGACGCGAGGTGAGGAACGTAGACGAAATTAAATTGGACAAGAGTAAAGTAATGTCAATGTTTCAGTCGTTTTTCAGCTCAGGCTATAACAGACAAGGATCAAGTTACTAACATGGCGATCTTTGCGGGTGCCCACTCTAGGGTAAGAGCTCAATTTGGGGTACAAGGAAAAATCGTCTGTTGTACTGGGAATGAAAAAGACAACATTAATTAATTGGTTCAGTTGATGCTACCTACATTGGACTTTTCTCGAAAATCAACACTTTGATACCCCAAGCTTTACTAATAGTTATTATTGGTTCATCGTTCTTCAAAACTGTTTCTCAAGCTTGATCATCGGCAGTGCGGGCTTGGGCCACGAATTAGTTAACAAATCAACAATGGGCGTCGAAAATCACGAGCAATTGCTAAATACCCTGTAGCTTAGAGGCTGACTTTGCTACCTACTGGCCTACCAACAGACAACACGAGTCAAGCAAGAGAATCTCCGATCGCTCTCATGACTACTAGAAAAGGAGTCACTACATCACGTTCAAAGCCTTGTCTCACTTGAACGGCCCGAGGCAACTCCAAATGGCCGGAATGCTTTGATCGATATCATGTCTCACATTGGGAATGAGACTAACCGGCAGCCAGACTAGGATGTGGTGTCAACCGCTATGCGCCACCTAACTCTCTCCTACGCACAACCAATAGCAGCGCCCAGATCTGCAAGAGGAATCGAGGCACAGACAGGGTCATATTAAATCCGGGAATCTAGACCAGTGATGAGATGTTATCGCGAACCTTATCTCAGCCATCTGTGCCACAGATACCAGGAACTTTGCCCTTTGGTCCCATAAAGGTCTGGGACGCGGGATCTTTCGCCAATACCAAAATTCTTCCTTTGTTCAGAACTTCCACATGTCTTGCATTCAAAAAGGGAAGCGCTATGAGAGGACTGACTCTATGGCCAATATTTGTTATTGCTATCTCTCTGTGCAGCTCGGTCCATGCAGAAAATTACAAACTACAAGATGTTCCTAAATGCGCCGTAAGTTTGCATATTGTATCGGACGATATTACCGCCTTTCTAACTTTACCAGATCAATTGTCTCCAAAAGTCGCTCGAACAGCCGACATTCCACACCGCCAACATCGAACGCTTGTGCAACGTGACATCGATTAACGACGCAGTTCTCGAATGCGTCAGAGGGGATTGCAGCGTCAAGGATCTCTTGGGTAAGCATACGTCATGATTGAGACGCGATGCACTTGATTATTGTTGTTGTTTGGCAAAACTGACGCGTCACGTTCAGCATACATGAGAACGGAGCATGTAGCTTGCAACACACCAGATATCGACAACGACCACAATATCAGAGCCATTAACTTTTTTATTCTTGGGGCGGTACTTATCTCCGTTGGTATAAGAATTACGACAAAGATTTACCGATTTACAAAATGGGGTACGGATGATTATTTAATTATTCTCGCAGCAGTGAGTGGGTTTCCTTTGTCGATATGGCGGACGACTGGCTTATAGAAACACCTAGATTCTCACAGCAGTGCAAACAATATGCATGGCCCTCAGTACGTTCGTACTCGCTTTTGGACATTGGTACATTGACGTAACTGACACGATGTTCTTTTAGTGACATGGGTCGGCTTAGGACACGATATTTGGACCATAAATCACGAAACAACAACCCGATTCTTCATAGTAAGACTAGCAGTATTGGATTATGTGGTCGATACTAAATGATGCAGTATCTTCTTGTCGTCGAGTTTTCATACGTTCTCAGCCTATGTCTAATTAAGGTCTCGATCCTCTTCTTCTTTCTCCGCATCTTTCCCGACCCAACATTTATAAAAATAATCAAATGGACGATCGGATTTACCATTCTCACTACAACAATTATTATGATCCTCGCATGCCTTCAAAGCGCCCCTACAGAGCCGTCCCAAGAGGGTTGGGATGGTTTCTCAGATTCAGGACCGCACCTGGACATCCGAGCTTTAATCCTTTCCCACGCGGGTATCAATGTTGCATTAGACGTCTGGATGTTCATTTTACCGTTGACTCAGTTGTATAACCTGGGGTTGAAGGCAAGAAAAAAGATTGGCATCATGCTCATATTTAGTGTGGGAATATTGTAAGTTTCAAGGTATTACTTCTTGAATAAACTGACCAGTGCTAGTCTCATCGCAGTCAGCTGCATCCGCATACCGCACATGCTGGATTTTAATAGAACTCTGAACGCGACGTGTGAGATCCCCTATCTGATTCTGGTTCACTGATAGAAACCTGACATGAAACTTGATGAAGCCGATTCACAGGGAATCATTATATGGTCTAATATCGAATGTGGTGTTGGTATCCTTGTTGCTTGCATGCCTCATACCCAGCCACTTCTACACGCCGCCAAAACGAAGATAAAATGGCCGAATATCTTGCCGAGTCCCTCTAGCAGCACACAAGGGATATTCGTTGAGAGGTCCTTAGTACCGATCAAAATGACAGTCATTGATGGAACCGCTGCTGCGAGACCAGAGGAGCTGATTTTGTATGACAGTGGGGGTTTGTTAAGCGTGGATACAACAGAAAACGCAAAGAAGGCAAGTCATAGAACAAACGGAGTGGAGATGGTCTAGCAACAGATAACCGCATACACGCTACAACAAATGATCAAATCTTTCCTTATGTCTTGCTTGTTCAATTGACGGTCCATAACTAGCTAGCCCATCTACAATACCACCCGACGCGGCTTGATAAACACTTGATCCGGATTCCTAGTCAACGACGAAACTGCTTTGGGAGTTGCGACTTGCGCAGGCAATGGCAGAAGTTCGAACGTCCAAATGATAAGGGTGAAAAAGATCTTCATCTCCAGGTACGCCAACCTTTTGCCAAAGCACCCGCGAGGGCCCAATCCAAATGCTTGGATAGGGAATGCTTGGGAATCAAACACAACCTCTTCCTTGCCAGCTTCGTTTACGGTTGACTTGAGCCATCTCTCGGGTACAAAACTAGGAAAATCGTATTCTTGATCAAGAGGCTGCTTTGGTTTCCGCGTCCGGACCCATTCACTGCTGCGCGACTCATCGTATTGTATAGGTGGTGCAAGTACACTTGGTCCGTTGGAAAGAAAGGCGATGGTTGTTCCTTTTGGAATGTGGGCACCGAGTAATTGTGTGTCGACTTGAACCTCTCGCAAGCACATACCAAGAGGGTACGAGAGTCGAAGTGTCTCTTCCACGACAGCATCGAGATACGGGACTCGTGTCTGTATTATCTCTGTCAGAGTGGGAGAGCGCTTCTCTGTTAAAGCTTGCTGATGAGCTTCCTGAAGAGCCTTTCGTAATTCGGATTGTGCTCTTTGGTCTGCACTGAGATAGCTTATGCCCCATCGTATCGCCGAAGATGTAGTTTCATGGCCACCGATCAAATATGTCATGAGCTATAAGACACGTCAGTCTGATCCGTTCCCTCAACATACAAAGATATCGGCACTTACCTCACTAGTGATAGTCTGAGAGTAGTAGTCAGGTTCCCTCCCTTCTTTCTTTGCCGTAGCTTCCTCCCGGACTGATATCTCATCTAATGCGCATTTCATCGCTTCCCCGTTCTGTCGCCGTTTGATACCATTTGCAATTTCACGGCGCTGCAACTTTCGAGTCAAGGCGATGGCGTTGCGCATGTTTGATGACAATTTCCGATATAAAAAGTGAAAGAATGGAGGCGAGGGGGTTTTGATAACCTTTGCTATGCTTTCTGACAGAGTAGTCATGGCACTTAACTCTTCGCTGAGAGGCACGTCTTTGAACGAGATTTCGCCGTCATTATCACTCACTGACGCTGTGCCGAGTTGATCAATCTCTTTTACTAGTTGCGTGTCCTGTGTGTCTATACCGAAAGAAGCACAAACGATGATGTCCAGCGCGGCATTGTGTATGTCTCTTGACGCAGCGAAGAAATTCCCATCTGCATAGTCAGCTTTCAAATTCCACAACTCAACGAGGCGTGAGAATTTGTCATAGATTTCTGGTGCTGACACCTAGATGCACATAAGTGTAAGCCTCATCCTTTTCAGGTATAGTCATAGATAATCCTCACCTCTGACAGAAAGGTTGGTGTCATCAAATTTCTAACAAGCTCCTTATTTTTCTTGAATTGCGGGTTGTGGCTCTCGAGTGTTATTTGTGAACCAGGAACAACACAATTGAAAACAGCCGTGCTTGCACTGCCTCTGTCAAACTCTTTGAAACGATGGGTGCAAACATCAGCAGCTTCATGATGATCAGCGACAACAACCCAAGGTTTGCCCATGGGACGAATAAATGTTTGGAAAAGTGGCGATTGATGTTTGACAGCTTGTGTCGCGAGCCAATCAGTCAATGAACCATAGGCACGGACATCGGGTAGATCGCCAAAGATTCGCTTCGTGGCTGCGACGTTGTACGGGATTCCTTCCAAGGGACGAGGTAGTATTGATCGGTAGATGGTGTAAACGAACCCAACCAATAGCAATGCTCCTGCTAGAACTCTGGTAGATGGAGAGCCGATGCTGTTTAAATCTAGAAGCGCCATATCGTGTCTAATCTTGTGAATATGTACTACTCTTTTTGAGAAGCCTTTATGAGATGTGGAAAAGCACTGCATTTAAACACAAACCCCATTCAACATTCTGCACAGCTACCCTCATTTGGTTAGGTTGTTCAACGAATTTGCTGCGCTATATGCCACAGAATGCAGCCTCGTTTGCGAGTCTCCAATCAAATAGTCTTTTTCGCGAGGTTAGTATGACAGTTGGGGCCTGACTGATTAGATAGGTACCTATTAAAATCTGAGGTAAGATTGCCAAGGCTAGAAAAAGCAATTATTGGCGAAAAATGGACGAATTGATGCAGTACACTCAGTCAGCGGTGAGCTGATGGGTTTATCACGATAAAGCCGTGTCTATTAGGTCTATTCTTCAGAATCTCGTTTGACGTTTCTGGCTGTTCTTGTGATTTAACAAGTATGAGAGCTAGGTAAAGGTTGCATGAGCTGAGATAAGCGCTTTGTTACACGAGGGAGACTCAAGTGTCCTTGAAGACCCAGTTATTCCATGACGCTGCCGAGCTCGGCCGAGACATTATCTTCACCCTACCTCGACTTTGGTGGGTCAGACAGTAACAAATTATTTTTAACTGTAGGGCATTATTCCAATGGATGCTGAATTGGAAGCCTTATCTTTCGTCTAATTTATTGTTGTTGACCGCCAAACTAGGGTTTATATACATCGCTCAAAGAAGCCCATTTCGATATTGTCACCCACTTGCGAGTCTCGGGGTCCTTTGCCCTCCTGTTCTCAACGTCCCATTTCCCTCTCTTGACAGGCAAATTAGAGAAACAATGAGGAGCACCGCCACTCAACTGGAACACGTTTGAACTCAGGCTCCCGAGGGTCATTGAAAGCGCACTCAACTGCACTGTTTTTGTTGTCTTTGTTTGGGTCGTCGGGGTTGTTTCGTGAAATGAAGGTATCAAGCTCATAATCAGCCACGGTGCCATACCAGAGCTTTGCATTCTGTTCAACGCTGTCTCCGAAGGTGGACTGGCACATCAATACTGGGTCGGTCTGATTGAAGACCACCTGGGTTTCACTGCTGCGTTTAATATAATCCCTGCGAGTGGTGTCGAAACCAACGGGAATTATATAAGTAAAGGCATGGTTGACTAGTGTCAATGTGAGTAGGTAGCGAAGAAATATAGTGAAGATGGTGAATTCGCAAGGGACTGCTTTGAGGCTGCCTTTCCTAACTATCATGTGGGGATTCGAAAGCTTTTATGCATCGAACAAGTCATCAGATGTACTGAAGCGTTTGTCAAAGATCGCAGAATTGATTCGTCCCCGGATTACAATTCCAGCCACGATGAGCTGAATTTATCCCCATAACCTTATTTGCTTCGGTCAGGGTAATTGCGTTCTCATTCGCCATACATACTCCTGTGCGTCAATTTGCGACCCTTCAAGTGGATAAAGATAGCTCCAATGGGTGTCGCAATTGCAACCCTGGCTCGGTTGAGCGAGTGAACTGATGGAAGTGCTCCGCCACGTTGGTCTACACGTTAATGACAGTTATAGAGCGGGTGCACAAACAAGAGCGCGACATGGGCTGGTTTTAACATGCATAAGGTGAAAATAAGGCTGGCGCTTAAGATGTCTGTCGGAAACAAGCTTATCTGCTCAGCCATCCGACAGTATGTTTTTTTTTCCAGGTAGCCTGGCCTGATACCTACTTCAGGTAACTAAAATGGGTATTCGCCCAGATTAACAGAATCAATGCAGGGCTTTGACAATAATGTAGAGGTGAAGCAGCCTTAATCACCAAATTCCACGGGAATCAGGCTAAGCTAACATTAATATAATCTCATAAAACCAGATTGGTAAATAATTGGACGACTTGATGGTAGAAGACTTTACTTATGGAATACGCAGGGTTCCGCTCATGACTTCGACCGCATTTCCTCCAAGATGAACCGTCTTGACCTTGCGCTCTCCATCGCCGCCCTTCTCAACTGCAACATCGACCAGAATTAGACTTTCCCGTCCCATCTCAACACCTTGAGTGATTCTAAACTGAATGGAGCCATCAGAAAGCTTGTGCAGTGCCAGATAGCAAGCCAACGCACACGCAGCACTTCCCGTAGCAGGATCTTCCATTGTGCGTTTGACAAGTCTCGTACGGACGTTCTGTACAAGTCGCTTCCCGTCAGATGATCTTTCGCTGTCGAGAAGTACGAAGTAGTATCTTCTTGAGTCAAAGTCGTGTTTCCACCCTTCATCTTGCAGATCTCCGGATATGTACGCCATCGCTCCGACCTTTGCTGCACCCAGCATATCCAGGGATGGTAACTCAATCAGTGCAAAAGTCATTCCGTTAACAATGCTGACCAACCGGGCTCCATCTTCAGCAGCAGCGACTTGAGCGATTTGGTCACCAGAACCAGCCTCATACTCGGGCTGAGTGAGGCGATGGGCGTGAAGTCGCACGTTGTGTGGGATCGCAGCGCTTGCAGAACCATTCTCATTAAATTCAAGATTGATTTCCCCTGCTTTGGCGATCATAGTCTTGACACCTTGTGAACGCAGGAAGATTGCAGTGCCAATGGTTGGATGGCCAGCAAATGGCAGTTCCGCTTTTGGAGTGAATATGTCAATTTGCCTTTTGCTTGACTCGGATCGATTTTCGACGTCGTGGACAAAGACAGTTTCTGAAAGGTTGAATTCTCGAGCAATACGTTGTTTTTGATCTTGGGTGAGCGGAGGACACTGGCTTTGTGGTGGGATTGTTACTACAGCCAATGGGTTGCCCTCAAAGGCGGTCTTGGTAAAGACATCGAGAGTAGTAAATTTGAGACTCATTTTTGTCATATTGAGTTATTAATGAGAAGGAATTTGATTTCGATTTAAGGCGTGCTTTAAAACGTAAGCATGATGACTAATTCACTTCCATATCTCCGTACTTCGGTGTTGAGTTGACAAGTGATCAGGAAACGGGCGATTGAATGAGTCACTCATGTTGCGCTTAAGGAGAAGACCCTGGTGACTTATGAAAGGTGGTTGTAGTGGTGGTTGTCATGTCAATTTAGAAATATATATCTCATTTATTGTTTATCTTGACCCAAATCATTATGACAATATTCGCCAGCTCGTAATACGTGTATGACCCAACAACGACTGAACTTTGCATCTTTTAGCAGTTCTCCTGGCAGACACGCGAAGCGGCTGTGAAGCACTGATTCTGTCCCGCACCGTGAGGGCAAGAGCGTCGACGAGCAGAAGCACAGGCTGCATAATTGGCGTATCCCAAGCAGTTACCACGAGCCTCGATGTTCTGAGTGTCACTCTTCTCGGCGACAGGGCTGGCTGCAGCAAAGGTGGTAAGGGCCATGACGGCGATGAAAAGTTTCTTTATTATGTGTTAGTTCGAGGACGAGAGTTCTTGATGAAAAGGGACATGCGTACAGCGGGGGAGTGCATGTTGGTGATGGTTCAAGTTTGATGAGTGTTTTGTGTCTGTCTTGGACAACAAAGTGCGACAGAGCTGGGTATTTATACTTGGACATCTATCGACAGGATCCGCTCAGCTTTCTTGTCTAGGCGTCATATCAAGCCGAGGAGGAAGGGATCCTTGCGATACTCGGGCCATCGGCAGCTGAAGGATCTGATAAGCTCCGCATATGTGGCCAAGTCCTCAGATCATACGATCTGTAAAGACATATCAGTGGCCAGATGAAGGATTTGTCTAAGTGTAGCGTCTCATCCTCCGCTCATACCCACTAAGATGTGGATAGATCACCACCGATTATCTGATCGATTAGATAAAATTTGATCTTGTGGATCTTCAACGACCACTTACCAACGAGCCTCTTCACGGAACTGGCCCGCACATTAGATTTGCTCCCCACTTGGTTAAAGACTTCAACTGCATGCGATCCTTCGTGCCTTTTAGGTTGCCGTATAGCCGATGTTCCTTCCCAACTCACGCTGCTGTCTTCAATAGTCAGAGTAGGTTGTAAGAGAATAGTTGACATCAAATCTTTAAGCGAGTGTAGGCATTATCTCTTGACCACATCATGCCTAGCCAAGGTAGACACCGAGGCTGAAGTTGTACATCATTCAAATAACTAAAATACTTCAAGAGTGAATATAGAAATACGTCGAAGAGTGCAATTTTCTGCCTTGCCACTGGCTTAGACCTGGAGAGATATTTACAATTGGTCAAGAGAACAAAGAAAACCGGGCGGTGCAGTGGCTATGTTTCACAATAAGTTACAAGTAAAAGCAGAATTCCCTTTTCCTACCACGCTTAAATATGCTGTATAAGAAAATAAAATAGAGACAAAAAGGCTTCTATACATCTTGCAGGATGATGTGCGGTGCTCACGTAGCCAACTCTAAACAGCTACTTCACCATGTCAGATATCGAGCTTCGCAATCTCGTGTCGAACATAACAACCACTCTTAAAAAGTCTATTGAAATCTGCGAATCTGCCACAGATGTCCAATCTCTACCAGCACCGATTCAAATAGTCTCTTCGCAACTCCCCTGGATTCTGGCCGCCTGCGTTAAAGCAAGAGAAGGGTTTCTTTCGAGTGGAGACACTTCACCAGACACCCTTGCTTTGAGAAGAATTCTGAAAGACTGTACTAAAAAGTCGTCCTCTTTGGAAGACGCGTTGCGTTTAATGATACCACGTGCCGATTCGTCAAAGTTCGAGCGATATAGGCGATCTTTGGGCCTGGTGCCAACTGAGGATAAGATTATGTCACTGAAGGATGGAATATTTTCTGACCTCAAAGACTTAGCGGGTAATCCAGCCATCGAGACTGAAACACAAGACAATGTCAGGTCGTTAGTAGGCTTTGTGACACGGGAGCCTGGATACGATCTATGGGGTGTTCCAGATAGCGATTGACCGTGGGTACACGTTGGAGATAATTGAGTATAATTGATTACCAGTATCTTAAATATCAAGAGACTTCAAGATGCACACGACGTTCACATTTGTAAAATCTGTGCCAAGTATGTCAAGAGCAGTCGAGCTAAGCCCCCAAATGTATCATTACCCTCACTCCTCTCATTGGCTTGAGCATGCTTTTGCACAATCTTCAAAACCTCCTCTACCAAAAGCTTCACCCTCTCCCATTCGTCCGGCAGAGGAGGCGGTCTCTCATCTCAGAGGATAGTAGGACCATGGTCAGTTCCGTGACTGCTTCCACGGTTACCACCTGTGTTAAGGTCACCACCACAATTGTCACAGTGGCGAGTCCAACGTCGAGGCTTGCAGACTAGGTTATTAGGACAATTCGTGGTCTCGCATACGCTCTCGCAAGTGCCTAGCACCATTGCATTTCCGGCTATGTATGCACAGGGCTCGGCTGTAAGGAACTAATTAGTGTGTGACGACACGGGAAGGATGAAGAAGGTTGGGCTTACCGGGCCAGGCTTTGCGGCAGGCTTCGATGTGTGGCCAAGACGCGACGGCCAGTGGGAAGGTCATGATGATTGTACTGAGAAGCCTGTGTGGTGTCAGTGTGTATGTTGTGCTAGGATGGGTTAACTAACATGTTGAGTTATGAGCCGATGAAGATGTATAAGGACTAATCCAAACGAAGATAGTGAGTGTCACGTCGCAATTGAGACAAAAACACAACAGGGAAGAAGCTCACTATTTATAGCTGAAGCTTAATTGTACGTACAACAATGAGGCGGAGGCACGTCGACCGTACTGGTCGTTCAGCTACATTCTCTCGCAGGGCAGCTTCTACTCCGCATCTTGAGTCGATAAGGAGTTAACATTGCAGGTCGGCATGGCCCAACGCGGACATTCAGTAGAGGAGAACACACCAACTTCAAATCGTAGATGGACGGGATCGACACTTTTAACAAGCTGAGGCCACTCAACAAACTACAATATGGAACCTTATTGGTGGTATCAAAACCTCCTCACCGGGTGATATGAGAATCATGTAGGTTGATACTGCATGAGTTTGTGGTGTGTCGGTCTGCAGATGCATGTGTCTCCGATAACCTGCCCATGGCCAACTCTATTGCTCTGATGGCACACTTGCCGACTGAACAACAACCAAGAGTTGGTAACGGGGAGTCGCAGTAATCAGGCGAATCATGGCGGATGGAACTTATCAACCTACCCCAAGTAAACTCCAAGCTGTTCCCAGGCATAACTGGACTGTCGGCTACTGTGCTGACATCTGCATGTCACTCGTGTGAATTTGACAGTACAACAATGGAACGGTGACATTGGAGATTATTTCACTGGATGCCAATAAGCGAAGTGGCGCGCTAAATGTTCCAAAATCAGAATCAATTGAGCCAGAGTTGCGATTCAATCAGCTCACTCAACAGTGTCAGATGATGATATGATTGCTCAATTAAGGACTATGTGTAACACAACCACTCGTGTTGATGACTGCAGAGTAGAAATCAATATTTACCTCGAACTGTAAAAACCTGCATAAAAGAGTGTCTGTCTACATGTGCAGAGGCCAGCGACAATATGATATTTTTTTTACGGCAGCTCCGGATTCAAGCATTCTTCTCCCAGTAATTACCTGAATCATCCCTGGATTGCACTGTAGAATTTGTCGAGATAGGATGGATTTCGTAGCCAAGAGACGGTCAGGATTATTATCAACTTATTATGTGACCTTTTCCATGTGACATCGCTTAAACTTGTCAAGCATTTTACCTTAAATCAACTACTTCTTCTATCAAGTTTCTCGTGAATTTCCAATCGTCTTCAATCCCACCATGCGCCTAGCACTTCTTTTTGGCGTGATTGTGAGCGCAAAGGCTTCTGGTGACTATTTTGAGCCTTTTCCTACCTGCGCTGATTGTCTACCCGCGAGTGTTCACGATGCGCCAGGGATTGGGTTTAGTCTCTCGTTATCTTCAGGGTACGATGTCCGCTACTTCTAATCTCGGTTACTCATACTCGCCAGCGATAATTAAACTAATTTTTCAATTGCTAGGACCGCTGCTGCACACTTCTATAATGGCACTGTTAGAAACATCGCATCTATTCCTGCGAACCCGGAATATGCCGCACTTATGAAACGTCTAGCCAATTCCCCTCCACCCCCACCACTATCCAGATGGGAGAAATTGCGACGGTCTTTAAATAAAAAGATTGGAAGGCCAGCTACGCCCGATGTCGGCATTATCGCCACCATACTTGTCTCGCTACGGGACGTGACTTCTTTCGCAGTCACGAGTCCGTTGGATAGAGTCGCTGTATCGCACCCTCGAATTCAAGGCTTGGCAGAACCAGACCTCTGGGACGCGCTTGAATATGCGCGTATTCGACCGTGGGTGGCCGCTGGCCTGCCCCGTCCAAAAGTTGTACTTCCTTTACCTGCTCCCAACGGATACCCAAGCCGGCTTCTCGAGTCATATGCTGTTTTTGCAGGACACAGGAAGGGTTTGTGTAAACACTACGAAAACTTCTGGCGATGCGCGGAGGAACAGGACAATGTTCCCTTGGAGACAGCCCTAGTCGTGGGAATCACTCCTACAGATTTACGTGGAGAGATTATCAGGACTTGGTCTGCATTTACAGATGTCCAGCCCCGACCCGGCGGCAGGGCGTTTGTAGACCTTGAACTAGGTCTAGTTACGTCGGAAGACAAACCCGACTTCTGGGCTCGCGTGAGCGAAAGATTGCAGAGTTTCTGCGGTACAGTTCCTGGACGTGTTCACCTCGACACAATCTTGTTAACAGGAGAGAACGCGACACATGCAGCTTTTCTTCAAGCCTTACGAAGCGCGCTCGTAGGCAACGGCTATCTCAGGAGACAAAAGGATAGTGGAGAAATAATATCGTCCATTCACGAGAGGCGAGCAGTAATCGATCCCGTCTTTGCTAGTGCTAGAGGAGCAGCTCAATATGCAAGGTGGCGGCAGGAGGCGCCAATAGGGTGCGAAGAACAGGACCGGTGTAAGGAAGAGAGGAGGAGACAAGGCAAGCATGTTGAGTTGAGGTAACCAACAGTATATGTCACAGGAGTCTGAATGGGGACATGGCTGATGATAACCATCAGGGTCATAGTGACAAGTGTTTAAGAGAACTGAATGAATATTGGAAACTTTTAATCCATTCATGGCCTCACGTGGTACTCATCCATGCGGGAACCAATAATGCGGATAAAGAGCGAGATTTGGACGAGGCCCCTGCTCTCATGAGATTCATTCCTCTTGGAGTCGTGGAACAAGCTCCTGAGACTGTTGTCCATGTTGCTCCAGTTATCTGGGCTAATTATGAGTCCATGAACGCCAATACGAATACGTTCAACGGGGCCATCAAGTCAATGATCAATATATATAAGCAAATGAGGTGGTTACATCTAAGCGACTGTGTTCAGTGATGACTGACCATGATGATTACTGCAATTGAGGATGGTCTTTGAGGTAAACCGGGTGGAAATTAGGCCAAATGTTTGGTTCTGTTAGCTCTGTTGACCAACAGAGATTAGTCCAAAGTTGATCGGCATTGACATGACAGCATCACCGTACCCATCAGCGGCGCTAGTTCCGAAGACCACAAATGAGAGATTTCTGACGAAATACACCGACTTTCGAATAAAGACTCTCGAGTCACAAATAAAAATTTCAGCCTCAATTCTAAAGATATTCTTCGGAACCGGTTGTGGCGGCAAATTTTGCGAGTGGGCCTGAAAATGTTACGTTATTTATTTATTCTAGAAAACAAATGTCCGATTTCGTATATCCCGTGGAACGATCCGATCGTCTGTGTAATATCCATTTATAACCGGCCTTTCCGTTGATCGACCCAATAATTAGTTAGTTTGATGTCATTTCTTGCCTAGTCTCTCGTATCTTCTGAACAACCTGCGTAAACTACAACCGGCTAGTAATATCCGAGCCACGTCACGATAAGTATGTTGACAAACGATCCTCAGTATTCAATTGGCTTACCAAGGACGCTTTGACGATGAGAATCTCCTAATCATCCAGAGAGGTCTTTTTCTACAAGACCGTTGGACTCAAACAATAACTCCGTGTCTAATCAGAAATGTCAAAACCCCGCGGAGCTTGTAAAATGAGGCGGAAATTAGGAATGATGGTTGGCCGAGTTGGTTCTGTTGGTTCTGTTGGCTGTTGCAGTGAGGTACCTACTACAATGGGATCTACAGACCCAACCGCAGGACCAACAGCATATATAAGTTGGCCGTTGGTCCAGCCCAAGTTCAAACAAATCGTCATCATCATCATCTAACTCGTCTAAAAATCTAAAATATGACTGTGCCTCGCGACATTCAACATACTGAAGCTCCAGCTCCTGGCGGCACTTCAAGTCACCCGCCAAAACAACCTCATGGCGAAAATAGCGTTTTAATCAAATTGATCGAAAGGATCGCTACAGAAGATCCTGAGAGGCCATTTGTGCTCATCCCGTCATCCGACAAGGCTGAAGATGGCTGGGAACCCGTCACATTTCTTCAACTCAACAACGCCATCAATTATCTCGCCCACTCGCTTTCAAACACCATCACCAGATCACCTGGCGATGAAGAGTTTCCTACTGTCGCCTACATCGGCCCCAACGATATTAGATACACCATCATTCTTTTCGCGTGCATCAAAGCTGGATTTAAAGCCCTCTTCATTTCTCCCCGCAACACGCCCGCCGTTCAGCTCTCGCTTTTCAAAGTCACACATTGTCATGTTTTGTACTGCACTGAGTCAATGAAAGCGATGATGAAACCGTGTTTGGATCAGCGCCTCATGCAGGCTTGCATTATTGACAGCCTCGACCATTTACTCAACGCGACCGCTTCACCGTTTCCCTATGATAGGTCCATCGACCAATCTCGATGGGATCCCCTCGTTGTTCTGCACACAAGTGGTTCAACAGGAATTCCAAAGCCGATCGTCATGCGTCAGGGAACATTTTATGCGTTTGAGAATATGATACAAAAAGGCCCGTTCCGAGGCTGTCCCTTCGCTATGGCAGATTGGAGAGAAACGGGAGCCAAAGTCCTTCTCTCAATGCCAATGTTCCATGCCGCTGGTATTTGCGCGACGATATCAGGCATCTTTACAGAAACCACCACGATTATGCCGATTATGAACAAGCCGTTGAGTGTTGACTCAGTGATGGAAGGTCTAGAGCATTCTGGTGCTCAAGAAGTCGTTTTGCCTCCCTCTATCGTGGAAGGCATTGCGGCTTCTGAAAAGGGCATGGAGGCGTTGACTAAGCTTCAGTCCTTGAAGTTTGCTGGAGGTGAGTCTTGCTGCATCCAGAAATAATCTGATAACTGACAGTCAAACAGGGAATTTGTCACCGGCAGTTGGAAACGCCCTGGTAGAAAGAGGTGTCAAGCTTCGCAGTCTCATTTCATCGACCGAGTAAGTATACTCTAAGAACTCTAAACGAAACACTATCTAACGCGTCATAAAGAGCATTTCCATATGCACTGTATTGTCCAACCGACCCGAAGCTCTGGCAATACTTCGTCTTTGACAGCGAAAGCATGGGAATCGATTGGCGCCCCTATGGACCGAACGAGTACGAATTCGTCATTTGCCGCAAAGATGCCTCCGACCCTGGGGACCAAGCCTGCTTCTACACATTCCCAGAACTCTCAGAGTGGTACACAAAGGATATCTTTCGGCCTCACCCTACACTGAAAGACCATTGGCTTCACGTAGGCCGTGCGGATGACATCATTGTCTTCTCTAACGGAGAGAAGCTGAATCCCGTCTCTATTGA
The DNA here is from genome assembly GCA_014898975.1 of Fusarium nodosum. Lineage (NCBI taxonomy): Eukaryota > Fungi > Ascomycota > Sordariomycetes > Hypocreales > Nectriaceae > Fusarium > Fusarium nodosum. The sequence continues at coordinate 28,612 of JAAVUE010000183.1, read as the reverse complement.
AGCTTATGTCTCTGGCCATCCCCTTGTAAAGGGAGCTCTTGTCGTCGGTGCGATGAAGTTTCAGGCGGCTTTGATCATTGAGCCTGTCGACGAAGCGCGGCCCACCGACGAGACAGATGTAGAAGCATTCATTGATCAGGTCTGGCCTGTAATTGAAAAGGCCAACTCTGAAACGGTGGCTCATGGACGAATTACCAAGAACCTTGTTGCAATCGCGGACCCATCATTGCCCTTCTCTCGGGCTGGGAAGGAGACTGTCCAAAGAGCATCTACCGTCGCATTATACAAGGACTTTATCGATTCTCTGTATGAGAAGGCTGAGAAGAATGAGGCTGACGATGGGTCCGTCGTCCTAAACCTTGGAAATGAAGCAGAACTCGCCAAGTCCATTATCTCAGTATTGCAAACAAAGCTTGGAGTCAACAACCTCGGCCCCGATACGGACTTTTTTTCTGCAGGAATTGATTCGTTGCAGGTCATGACTGCTACCAAGATTCTCAAGGGCTCGCTTCGGTCAGCGAACGTGGATACAACGACGTTCGTGCCGCAAGCACTTTATCGATATCCTACAGCCCAAGAGCTCTCGCGTCACATTCTCTCTATCCGAGACGGCTCCGCAGATCATGGTGATGTGACCAAAGAGATCACGGAAACCGAGAGACTCGTGGCCAAGTATACCGAGGATCTTCCTGCTTCTAAACTCAACAAAAAGTCTCCTAAAGATGATAGCCAAACCGTTTTGATCACCGGAACCACTGGGTCTTTAGGCGCCTACATGCTCGATACTCTCTGCAGACTCCCTACTGTCAATAAAGTCATCGCTCTAAACCGCACTGATGATGGTGGTGCATCTCGACAACCATCAATCAACGAATGTCGCGGTCTAACACAAGACTTTTCCAAAGTCGAATTTCTCCGGGCAGACTTGTCGTCACCGGACTTGGGTTTAGGACAAGCCAAGTACGACAATCTTCTCGGCAGCGTCGATCGCATCATCCACAGCGCATGGCCTGTGAACTTCAACATTAGCGTGTCCTCATTTGAAACCTCTATCCGCGGCGTCCGTCATCTTGTCGACTTTTCTGCCGCAGCAGACAAGGATGTACCCATCATTTTCATCTCAAGTATTGGAACCGCCGATGGCTGGAAGTCCTCCGACAAGGTCCCCGAAGAGGCGCTCAACGATATGACTTTACCTCAGATGGGCTATGGCCGCTCCAAGCTCGCGGGAAGTTTGATTCTTGATGCGGCCGTCCAGAAGTCTGGTATACATGCTACTTCAATAAGAGTTGGACAGATTGCAGGACCAAGAGCTAAGAAGGGGATGTGGAATCGACAAGAATTCATCCCAAGTTTGATCGCGAGTTCGGTTTATCTAGGAGTTCTACCCGATTCTCTTGGACCTCAGCAAGAAATTGCATGGTTGCCTATTGAGGACGTGTCGGTTCTGATCCTGGATATCGCTGGCATCACGGCCCCCAAGCCCGTAACAGAAATCTGCGGTTACTTCCATGGTGTGAACCCTTCAACGGCGGACTGGTCCGATCTCGCGCCTGCAGTGAAGGAATTTTATGGAGATGGAATGAAGATTGTCAGTTTGGAGGAGTGGGTTGAGAGGTTAGAAGCCAGTGCGAAGGAAAAGGACTTGGATATGGAAAAGAACCCTGCTATCAAGCTTCTTGATACGTACCAAGGACTGTTGGAAGCTAAGAAGGCGGGCCAGTTTCTGAGGTTTACAATGGAACGGACCAAGAGCCACAGTCCGACACTCCGGGAGGCTGTACCTATCACACCGGATCTGATGATCAATTGGTGTCGCCAATGGAGTTTTTGATCTTCCGGTACGAATACAAGGCAAGTTTGTACATAAGACTCAATGTCAATGCTCAGCCTCACCAGGGTGTCTGATGTGGCTGTAGGGTATCTAGTTTAAATTGATAGTCCGACAGATTCGGGGACGTTGCACAAATTCATCCGCCAACACGCTGATCTCATGTGATTCCGGGATTCGGCCGAATACTATCTAACTTGACTGATTTTATGATTGTCAGAAAGAAGCTTCCCGAAAATCAGCAACTCTAGTATATATGTCTCTCTTCAGTATATCTACTCCCCATCGGATAATCCATCCTCACATCTTCCGCTGGATATAGACAAAAAAGGAAATGCGCACTCATTCCACCCACGCCGTTCATAAATAACCAAATCCCTGACTCGAGAATACTACTACAGCGTGAGCCTCTTTGATCTCATATACTCATAATCATCTATAGCTGCACGAACATACTCCTCCAGCTTTCTTCCATGTTCATCCCCGAACTCTTCCCGCCACTTGACCGCCTCCTGCGATATATCAATGTCACCTCCAACCTTGGAGAGGTCGACCTTGTCGCTAGAGTTCAATGAACCTAGCATGTGCTGGACGAACGGTGGCATGCTACTGACAACTTCCTGTGGAGCCTTTTCCCACGAGAAAAGTAGCTTTTCCGGATCAAGTCCTGCGACTTTGGCGTACTTCGCCATCAGCTCTTGTGATGTCATCATATCATCGGCGTCCAGAACAAGCGGTTCATCCCCTCTCCCGTCCCTGTGAGACTGCTCATAGAACTCGAGTAGTTTTCTCTGCCAGATCAGGGATCTCTCAACGGGGCCGAGCTCTTTGACTTCTCGATTGAATCCTTCATGTCGAATCGCGCGGAAAAGAGAAGGGATTGTCAAAGCTGGATGTCGAACGAGAAACGTTGGCTTAAAGGTTTCGAGAAAGTCGTCAGAAAGTACAGTTTTGTTCAGCGATGATCTTGCGCTCGAAATTCCATGTGGATAACCCTCCAACTCCTTTGGTTCTTCAACGGCAGCGCTTTCTCCGTGGATAAACCGAGTCTCGACGCAAGGGTCGTTGAGCAACATAGAATGCTCTTTGAACATAACTATATTTCCTGCCGCTTCTGCGCTCTTGATGTAATCCAGAAGGTTATTGAAACATTGCTGCTCCATGTCATCAAGGCTCTTTTTCTCCTCAGGCGACCACTCATACATGGGACGACTGTTTAGGTCGTTTCGCATGTACATCGCTGGTAGGAAAAAGTATCCATTCTTGTCTGTGTCTTGTGCGCTCTGTGCTTTAATATTAAGGATGCGTAACAGAAGGTGCGATGCTGTGCGAGGGGCAGTCAAAAACACATGTCGTGCGCGCTTGGGAGATGTGCCTGTGTTGGTGGTTTTGGACATCTTTATGTGATTAGGGGTGGTTCTTTTGAGCTGTGCGATCTTGAGCACCGTAAGAGTGATTTGCCAAGGAATATTTTATTTGAGGAAATACCTGGGATATTTGTATTCTACATATCTCGATAAGCTCGGAAGCTATAGAGTAAGCTTACGTTGTGATGATTGCTCTACTTGCTAAGATATGATGTAAGCTGATGATAAAAATCAGTCGTTGGGGTTAGCTCATCGCGTAACATAATCAAAAATAGCTCTTTGCCTTTCCAAATGACAAAAATGGTATTAAACCTATATAGGTTCTGGTTGCAGAAGAAAGGCTCTATGTTCACTAGAGCTAATACAGTATCATCACCTGCCAAGATTCCATAATGCGCACCGAGTCTAGATCCAACAACATCTTCACTGCTTACACAGGCCGATGAGCGCGTGGTAATATTTAGTTAGTTGACAGCTTGAGAATGCAGGGTCTGAACTGGGAATTTCATTCACTTTAATGGGCTTCCCGCTGCCTGTACAGCCTGTACAGTACGTCGATGGAAAACAGTCAATCCGGTAAATAGATATTACATAACGTTCACTGCACTGATTTTGTTGAGTTTATGAAACATACGATAATTAATTGGTGAGATGCAGATTCGGGTATTACTCCGGGTTTCCTGTCAGATATCCTATCCATATTAAACCTCACCTAAATTTAGTATGGGTATAACGTCACATGAAATGAACGAACCTGCTTCTGATAGCCCCTTGCAAAACTGCATATTCTATTTGTTATCTTCAGCCAAGAACCTGCTATTGAGATATGCTTAGGAAACCAGATATCTGTAGTCTCTCGCTGTAGAATGGAGACGAATTAATTATCAGAAAGAATACAAAGTAACATATTCATTAGGAATAAAAGGAATAAGAGTAAAAATTAATATTTATTAACAGTTATTATTATTAAAAATAAATATTAAGTAACTATTATTAATATTTTAATGAAGTTGTAACACTCTAGACATAAGAAAATTTAAAAAATCAGGAAGTAATAAAGACTAGTGCTGTCGGATAACGAACTTGGAGTCGCCTATTGTTGATTTGCCTGATATGTTGTCTAACAGGCTGCTGAAATCCCTGTGGTAGTTGATAGAAGGCTTATCCCCACCTCAGTCCAAGCGGTGACTCCATCCTCGTATTTTGGTTATAGACTTTGTTAACGTTTGTATACGGCTGGATTTAGTCTCCGACTTGTTAGATGCTTTTTCAATCTTTGTTGTTGTTTCAAAACCTCGTGTCTTTGTGTTTATTTCGAGTAGGAGTATACTCAGCAGCTCTTTCGCTTCTTGCAAGTCTTTTCGATCGGGGTGGTGTAGAGGAGTGTGCTGTAATAGTTCTGAAATAAGTAGAGGATACCGCGTTACCCTCTGCACAGGCTTAATTAAAAGAGAATCTAGATCCCAGGCATAAGTAAGATGCTGGGTAACATCTTTGCACTGTTCTAGCCAGTATAGAATCATAGGATCTTGTTGGATAACTGCTAGGCGCTCCGTAACTTGGTCGTGATTTTCTAAAAACTCCTCGAGTGCTATAGCCATATTACCGATATGGAACTTGAAGGCAGGTCCGACCCTTGTGGCTTGATCGTCAGCTTCACTGACTTGCCTATAGATCCTATGACCAAGGGCGGTCGAGGACCTATTCTGGAATATTGGCGCTTCATTTTGTCTTGAATAGTAGGAGCTGGTCACAGACTTCGTGAGCTGTGATCGAAAGGCTGTGTGAGCGGAAACGATGTAACTAATATTGCGGAAGATAATCTGGATTGTCGAGGGGTCCAAGGCAGGACAGGCATCTGCAGTCCCTTTATAGACCAGTAACAGAATCCTCATGTCTCTTAAGAAAGCCATCTCAGTGTCGATGAGCTCCTTGATGACCTTTTGACGACGAATCAGGGGTAGGTTGTCATGGGGTTGGGCCTTTGTTGTATCTTCCGTCTCGGATCCACGATCCACGGAGGTGGTTGGCAGCTCAACATCGGAAACAATTATCGTTGGCAAATACGCTGGCGTCCGTTTTGGAGATACTATCTCAAGTGTGTTTGGCATCCTGTAACCTAATAGTAGATTACAGAAGAATTCTTCCGGAAAAGTGAACTGATTTACTATTTATCCTTCTCTGAAGAAGTATGGTAAAGTGATAAATACTTCTGCCTTTTGTTGGTAGCATTATTGCTGTAGACAAAGGAATTGCCATAAAAAAAAATTCATAGCAATAGAATTCTTGAGCTACTAGACTGAGTCATAGTTTGCTGAGTCTACATGCCATGGGATTTCAAGGGGTGCCAAGACTGAACAAGTACTTGAACAGGGTGTTCAGGCTTAACCAGTTATCACCCAGCAATTTGGATCTCAGCCAATTGAGAGACAGAATATGAATCTAAAAAATACCGACAGCATTTGTAAGGTATTTTGGTTTCAGTTTTCAGCTGCTATTGAGGCTGTTATAATCTGACAGACCGTTCAGTCAAGGCTGCGGATAAACTTCAAGCCCGAAGCTGTACGTGTTTTCAATTGGTCAGTTATGGCGATACACCAACCATGGGCCAGGTAGTCTTGTCGCTATTGAACGAGGGCTTTGTTAAAATCGTAAGATGGCAGCTCCGTTGGTGCCCAGGTGAGAAGCCTTGGGTGAGTAGTTTGATGGGCTATCAGTTTGGTCAGGCTGTAATCTTGATTAGCTTGCAGGTATCGGGCAACTCTTGCCCCAGCCCTGTTAAAACTGATGTTGGCCTCCTAAGTACCACAGAATGTTAAGAGGTATTGAGAACGAAACGACAAACCTGTCAGCCGTCCGTTTCCTTGGTTACCCAACTTCCTGTACTCGACCAATGGATACCACGATGGTAGAAAATGAAGCTGATTACCAGGCCCTACCAAGTAAAAGACAAACAAATCTTAATCACGTCTAAGAGCCGCATCTCGGCTCTGAATTTATGATTACTATAGAAATGTACGGCTAAAGTTTAAGCCAGATTGTGATTGAGCTGGGAAAACGCAATCGGTATCTGGCATGATCTCAATCCGATCTGAGCCCGAAAGTTCACTCTGAAGCGAGCTTTTCCTTGCGTATTCGTATGCTAGCTAGGTGAAATTATGAACTAGAATTCTAAAACATTTTGTGGAGATAGAAAATCCTTCAAAATCTCCGATCCGCATTCGCTGCACATCACATACCAATAGCCGGGTTCTTGTACCTGGAGGTTTTGAGACATTCTGTACCAATGTGGATACTTTCCCCAGATGTCGCCGGGCAAAAGATGCATGTTCAGCTGAACTATCCCCTTGATTGCACAACCATGTCGTTGATCGGCTGTTCTATCCTTCACCCTCTGCTATGAACTCAGCTTTCGAACACGGGTGAACGTACCTACGTAGCCATCGGAGTCATGATGCTTGTTGTGAAGTTAAACATAGATGAAGTTGAAGGAACGTACCTACGGCTATTTGCAATCCCCCTGCAATCGATATCTCTTTTCTCCTTGTCTTTTTGGTCTTTTCTGGTCCAGTAAGACTCCAACGCAAGTTCAATATGATGTCATCTCCATCAAGTGACAAATGCAAGAAATTCCACCAACACGAGCAATGTTTCAACTGTAACAAGAACGGTTTTGACTCATTTCGACTCATTCTAATAGTCCCATTCGGAAGGTCTGCCTATATTGTATAGCATTCACGTGAGCATCTAAGCATGAAAAATGTATCACTTTAAACTATTTTTACTTAATAGCTATATATGGTTTCATCTAACAGGCTAACTCTACAGTTAAAATTAATAGTTATATCTGTTTTTTATTTATAAATTATTAGCTATAGGTAGAAGAAATAGCTACTTAATATATAGCTTTATAGAAGTATCTCTTATAACTTTTATTATAAAGTTTAATTATTGCTATATTATATTAGTACTTAGTATTTAAATTATATAAATATTATTTTTAAAGGTTAACTATTAATGTATAAAGGTATACTAGACTCACTGTCACTTTATCAGCTGTATCTTCGAGTTACTTATTATACTAACTATACCAATCTATCTATTACCCTTCCTATACCAGTATTATCTCTTGAAAGCCTTCTAGTCCCTCTATGACATTTCCTTGCAAAGCACCTCGGAAGGCTGCTGGGCCTATCACTCTGAAGTGATGGTCTTCCCTCCTTCGCAAAATCATAGGCAGGCTGACTCCATTTATCAGTGCCACCACGTCTCCGACTCTAGCATTGCATGGGACGACCCCTCCTTCGGAAAACTGGCCGTCACATATACCTAAGAGCATCTCCCTTCTATGTAGATAGTTGATGAACAGCCGGTGGAATCTTTGTACTCTCACTTTCCGACTTTCTGGATCTGGCTTGTGGCCATAGATCTTTGCCAGGAACAGGATATGCAATTCCTGCTGCCATTTCCGCACCGTTGGAACTAGCCCCCCAGGAAATAGTTCCTTGGTTGTCCATTCTACGCCTCGAAATACCCCCTTCTCCATAGTCTTTTGCCATCTCGCCTGGCCTGATGGAATGCCCTTACGTAGCTTGCAATCAACAACAAATGTTGTTAAGAGCGCTATCTTCTCGGCCAATCCAATGTCGTGGTATACAGAGTACGGTAACTCATTCATGTGGAAGAACGACTCCAACAGTATTCCCAAGCTCTTTGTCAGTTCTGCCAAGGTTGGTGTGTCACCGAGCGCTTCGAATTTCTCCGATACAAATACCAAATCGCCGATCAATACTCCTCTCACTGCGAGCTGCGTTCGTTCATTCAAGAATCTCCATCGACCTTCGGATTGCCGACTTGCACCTGGCTGACGCAAGACTCGGCAACTCCGATCACCCTTTGAGTTGGATATATATCCCAACCAACCTTGTCTAGACGCAACGTAGTGAAATAACATATCCAGCCAGTCAGATGTCGTATGGCGCCAATTAATTACCCACGATGGCACTTTCCGCATTTTTTTATGTGAGGTGAAGAGCAGGATGTCCAGACTCCCAGTATACGACAACAAATCCTGGAACAGATTTTGGTAGGCAATCGCTACGTTGATAGATGAGTATTTCGGCAATTCGTACCCTTGGCGCAGCAGGCTCGATGTCGCAAAGTACTTGTCCTTGGCATATAAAGATTGTCGAGCTTGTATTTCTAGAAGTAATGCCTCGGCGTCGCGATAAGGATATGCAGGCTCGGATGCCTCTTTCGACTGGCCTGGCATGTCGGTAAATAGCCAAAGATTAGAGTAGAATAGAAGGACGAAGCAGAATATTTCTGGTAGCGTTATATAGAGATCGCCTCCCCGGCTGTAAATATCGAGCACGATGTGTATAACGAAAGCAATGACGGCAGAAACAGCACCTATGCAGTGGATGGCGATTAATGTTTGGTATACGAGCCAGCCCTTTTCGAGAAATTTCTTATGCCTCCTCAATTCAGTCATCATTGACGGGTCGCTTATATTACCCTCGTCGTTGGACCGAGATAGGAAATTCCACAGTTTGATGAGGCGGTGCCAGCGATGAAAGGCGGCTGGAAATTTGAAGGCGATTTCTTTGATTCGGAGAAAGTCCATGAACTTCACGCTGTATAGAAGTGAGTGAAAGGTGATAGTCCGCTGACCACAGACAAGTATCAGTCTTTCGGGAAGTAGGGCTTCCTGCATAGTCCAAACTCGTCTGATCCAAGGACGATCTAGAAGCTCTTGGAGGGCTTTGTTGCGAGGACTGAGTTGAAAGGTCACGCTCCTTGCATATAAGTGTAGACCAAGGCGTATTGACATCGATATGCCGGTAGGTATACTGCCACCCCAAGATAGCCCGTCACCACATTTCCTGGTGACGAGAAAGCGAAAGGGAAGACAACCACATTCCAAGTACTCCATAGCCTTATCTGTATCCCTAGTGCCTTCGCCTAACCAAACGTAGACTGAATGTGCTCCGAGAGGTGAGTAAATAGTTGCCATAAGTGGTATCTGCTTATTCTTGTCCTCGGGGTCATTCTGGTTTATGCAAATAGCATCGACCCATATAGTGATTGGTCCAAGCCTACTAAGACGTCGTAGAGCGGAGATACAATTGTTTGTTACTTGCACTTGATGGCCATTACAGTGCAGTACATCCGCCGGAGTGGACCATTCGCCCCAAACGTAGGATAGAGCTGTAAAGAACGGACGCGTGTCCAGATCAACGACACGCATGGTTGCAGTCAAAGGCTCATCTTCCCCTGCCGGGAAGTCCAGTAGGTCCAGCACGCGAACTGCCGAAGGAGAAGTCAGGGGAAGGTTTTCGTACAGACCTCCACTTAATTGTCCCGACGAAGACTGATCTTCCTCCGAGTCCGAACTACCAGAGTTTGTGAGATGATGAGAAGAGTTTGGTCGTGAGGGTAAGGCCGTAAGCGTGATTCCTCCTTGGGAAGTTTCCCCCCCATTGCCAGACATCGCTATTGTCTAAAAGCCACAAATTTACTCGCGAGTTACGCCCTCTAATCAATCTAGAGTGTTAGTTTAAACAAGGACTTGACAAACGTTAGATTGAGCGAGTTATTCCATTTAATTACTAGACCATCAGATTGGTGCAGATCGCAGCTCTGTTATACCCCGCCCGGGCTCTGGTTATCCAATATTGCATATGATGTGATATTATTATTATCTACATCTCAGCCTTATTCTCTTTTTAGTATAATAATTATATACTTTTATTATATTAAATTGATTTATATATATAATTAATTCTTTTAATATAGAGCTTTTAAGTCTTTATCAATACTATTTATTTTTATATTTATATTATTTTTAATTTTAAATATTGCTTGCAGTATTCACTTACCAGCTTATACGGCCTGCAATACAGAATAGTGCGATAACGATTGCAGCCCCTGTCTGACACTTAACAGGTTAGTGCCTGATCTATATTCTCACCAGCAGACCAAATTCGCTTGTGGATGTAGTTAAACCCGTCATGCCTCCCCAAGTTGAGCCCGTCATCCCCCCAGCTAGCGCTGCAAAGCGGTGCGGGAAAAGTTCAGCCCGTCATGAAATCCTGACTTTTAATTGGCCAGGCTCTGCCGTCCGCTAGCACTTACTGCCTTTCTGATTAGGTATCATAAGATCTTCGCTTCCTCCTCCAATCAATCTCCTTTCTTTCCACACAAGCCCGTCATGCCCCGTGAATAGCTGACAAATCAGCTAATGAGAAGACCGGATCTTGTGACGGGCTTAACTTTCCCCGTCCCGCTTCTTTCAGCGCTAGTAGGAGGCATGACGGGCTCAGCTACTAGGGCGATGACGGGTTCAACTCATCCACATTAGCTCGACGCTTGGGAACCTCTCCATTAAATTTAGACTCATAATGCCAACTGTCAACCTTAATTATACTTCCAGGCCTATCCTATCTACCCTTATACTGGCAAGGGCAGTACTCTAAATTTTGAAATAGAAGCTTATATTTTCATCTAGATTAGCCAGCACTGGGAATCCAGCTGCCAATGTATAATATAGATTTCGAAACAGCACATATGGCTCAGAGAGCGCAAAAGATGCATCCCAGGCATACCAGGTGAGTATGCATCCTTCGGTCACGCGCGCGGGGTAATACTAGACCGTCTTTTTGCCTTTGGACAAGACTTGACACCTCATCGAAATGGCCGCTTTTGTTTTTGTTGAACAGTACCTTTGCATACCTGCTGATCGTCCGGAAGCGCCTGCTCGACTGACATGGCTTCAGCCGTTCCGTCTCAGGTCCATAAAAACCATGCAGCCCAATTCCTGTTGAATTCGATGTTGCATATCCAGGCCATATTCACAAGTGCTGCATGATAGCTGCTTTTAGGCGCCCGATAGTTTGATCACAAGAGGGCCCCAGCTTTGGTGGCTGTCGATAAACGTGTGCTGACCAATCATTTACGCACTATCGAAACTCTAACGCCATCCATGACAGTAGAATGTGTTGAGACGTTTATGGGGACCACAAGTCCGCCCTTGTTCAATTACTGGCTAGACTCGAGAAGCGCAGCAATCCCGTTCGTTCGTCGAGCGTCTCGGCTCGGTATGCTCTATCACCTAAACTATATTGGTTCATTCCATATGCAAACGCTCACGGCGAAGCACATGATGAGGCCGAGATGGCACACCAAAAGCATAAAGGACCAGAAGGTACACCATAATATTGGCGCCTACGCAGCAACTCAATACACGCCATGACGGTAGATACACGAATTTCCGTAGTATGCGATATATCGCACACTGAACATTAGAAGCTTCCCCTGTAGCTCTACAGCGTTTCAACGATTATCTCTCAAAATGGCAAAATGTTCGGTTTTGGGCCAACTCAAGCTTGTTACTCAGAGGAGCGCGACAATGGCCGTTAATCCAAAATGCACCTCGACAACGCTGCTATTCTTCCGGACCACAGATGCTAGAGCGCCTCAGTCATATAAATCGCTGATTAAGAACATCCACTTCCTGGAAGACTTACTAGCATGCGCGATGATGCCAAATATAGCTACGCGCTAGAGAAGGACCTCTAACAAATAAACAATTATCTTGTCAACTCGTCAAGCATCATGCAATTAGGAAGCCTTATTTTGTTCTCTTCTTCCCTGTACTTCATGGGGAGCTGAAGCCACATATGCAATCCAAGACATGCTAAGCGCCAGGATGAAATTAATGGCTTGAGGCAGAGACGAAATTAACAGGGCTGCTTTGAACTAAAACTGAGATAAAAGGTCCAGCAAGGCCCGGGGTCAATAATACTAATTTATCCCCCAGGTACTTACTTGCTCAATATAAATTCCTCTTTCTTTGTGTCGCAACTCTTTCGTGTATCCGCGATGCAAATCTTAACCGCAATCTTGTCTATCATCCTTGCCGGTGCCGTCCCATCCCTGGCAGAGAACACGGTCTTCCCTTGGGCAAATGATACCAACCGCCCAGAATGTAGGACCTGTCTTGACGAGCTGGTTTCTGATACGTGTGGTGGTGAGTCCAGTTCTGACTTCCGTCCCTGTCTGTGCGACGGAGCGGGTGCCACACGCCTCAAAGACAAGTGCTTCCCTACGTGCTGCAGCGCATCCACCGTTTGTACGGGCCAGGGACCCTACAAAGAGTGGTGGCTGTTGTGCGTAGACGATTACCCCAAACTGTGTGCGGACGCGCCATCCGAGATTGGTTTCAATATAGATCTCGAGGAACATTGTACGCGAGAGTGAGTGTCTGAAAATGAAATTGTCTTGAGAGTGCAGAATGTGAGGCTTACGCACACTAGTGAAGTCAATGCTGCGAAAGATGCCAAGAACGATACGGCCGAAAAAGGTAATGGCCAGTCTGATCCAGACAGTGACAGTTCTGCGTCAGTACTAGACGTATATCCAGGAATTACTGGTGGTGTTTTTGGACTAGTTCTATTTACTGCGATGGTGCAAATTTATTGAGCAGCAGCGATCTACAAGATCGTGAAGGACGGCCGAGCCCGGGCAAGGAGCCACTATGTACAAGCCCGCTACGACGTGCTGTAGTTGAACGTTGGTAAACAGAGTGTGTGAATTTGCGGGAACATCTAAGAAGATGGAGCTTTGTATAAGCCTAGCGTGGCCTTTGTATGAGTATGGTGATCACGATACAGAAATAATAGCCGTTTAATATCAGAACATTTCCCTTTCCACGAGATCATATTAAAAGCTACTGTCTTCTACTATTTCTTTTTTTTTCCCAAAAAATCCTTTGAATGGACAACGCGGACTTCATACCCTGGATCTAAAACTTGGTACCAGGGAAGATATTCAGCTAAAAACCTGTATTCAATCATTTTTTGATGTTAGCTTGGAGGATATGAAGCAGGGCTCTAGACATATGGCTATGTGGGACGAGGCAGTCAGCCATCGATTGCAACTTGGTTAACATCAACAAGGCTAAGAATGGTTAAACCTGGGCTTTTGAGCTCTCCAAATTCGTGCAAAAGATCGGAAACTAACGTATTTATAGATCAGTTCAATGCCACGCCTGGCCTGCATACCCAGGACCTCAGGTATACTTCCAATGAACCCAGAACCCTGTGTTTGAATCTATTGCGCAGGATGTCTTGAAAACTGTTCTTACCAGCTTTAAGCTAATCTCTTGCTCTCAAATCGTCAACCTCGTCTGCGAATTCTCTCTTCCTGACACGCCTCCCCTTGTCAAGACTGACCCCTCTTAGATGCTTGTTACTATCATCCTACAAGACTGGTTGGACTGCCTATCTTCGCTTACGCAGTTCATGCGCCTTGTTTTCACAAGTTCTCCCCCAATAACCATAATTTAGTCTACAGACAAGATCGTGGATGTAGGTGAGCCGGTCATACAGGGGATTGTCAACCCGGTCGGTGCTCCATTTGTTAGAGGAATTGTGGATCGAGTCAACTTTCAACCCGGTCAGTGATGTGGATCTGCAATGAGTCTCTGATTATAAGAACGGGATGTGGGCAGCTGGTGAAACGTTTCCATCATCTTTCTAAAAGTCCGTATTGGGCATAGCACCTGGAACGGCCCGATGTTTGTTTCCGGCTTATGTTCCAACTTTCAAGCTGACGTTACATGCTGGTACTGCAGAGGGTCTTGTCGGCGAATCCATGTACGTAACAATCAACTTTTTAGGGGATAAACTTACAGTTCCATCATCTACTTTTAGCCGGTCATCTTGGGCTTCTGCAGGCCACTGCCTGGAATCCTTCTACTCTCCATCGTCGTGCATCCTGTAGGCATCGGAGTCATGATGCTTTGTTGTGAAGTTGAACATAGATAAATTTGAAGGTCGTGCAGCCTGTGTTGGAAATACCGCTTCCACTAGGTCAACATGGTGGGAGTATTCCATCGAGGTGGTTGACACTGGCTGGTGTCACCCGGGAGTATTGACTAGAGCTGAATGATGTTACCGTTCTATATTTATATCCCGCTATCATATGGCCTTAGGCTGTGACAGTATTAAGCTATATATTAGATATATATGCCATAGCTTGAGCTCTTTCTAGAGTAAGACGTCGATACTACAAGAGGATTCTGGAGTGTAGGCAGGTCGAACGACGAATCATAGGGCGTCAGAGAAGTTGACTGTTAAGATGAAAGTAAGTAGTGAATTTATGATGCTAAGATGATAAGCTTCAGCTAGTAATTTCTGTTGCCCTAAGCCTTGGTAGGCTATTTCTTCCATGTAACTATTATAGAAGTATTTGAAAAATGAAATTCAATTTTATTATCATTCTAAGGGACTACTGCTCAGGCTGCGAATGCCTCCTCTCTGACTCGATATATGACGGCAGTGAACTGGAATATCTCGCACTACTCTCCGGAAGCCCAATATCCTCGACGTCAGGCTGTACATCTCCATTTTGCCCCTCCATTGTGAGCTGCACTGGCAGTACCAGCTTCAGGGTTGTCGATACAATGTTAATAGTAAGATGCAGTTGGTATGTCCTAGCAATGAGGCAAGAATAAAAAGTAGGCAAAAACATTTTTTTATCGCTCGTAAAATTTGTAATGGGTATCTCGACATGGCTGCTGAATGTCTCGGTAGTCTCGGTGGCAACATGGTCTGTTTGCTTCGGCGAATCCTTCTCCCAGCTCAGTCCGACCTCCATCTTCTTCAGCAAAGTCTCTGAGCCATTGTAGCAGTCTCTTGCGTTGACGATGTGAGGCGGTTGTTGCATGGGCTCATCCTGTGACCATGTTTCTGACTCAATCTTTGCAGACACGCTGCATGTTTGCGGCAGACTAGTCTTACGATCGCACAACTTCAATCTGAGAGATGTTACAACCGTCGCAGGATGAAAATCCTTTCCGCTGGAGTCGACAACGATCCGAGTGGGTTGGTCAGCGTGTAGTGTGATCTCACCCCAAGCGCGACCAAAGACACTGGATTTGAGCTGTTTAGATGACCCAAACTTGAAATGCCGGTTCTTTGTAGGGATCTTCAGATGCGGGTGCTGGATATGATCTGGCAAGAACTGAACGGTCTCTTTGGCTTCCATCCTAGCATACTCTGGACTGGCCGAGTCCCAAACCTGAGCAATAACACCGTAGTCAACGCGCACGCCCCTTGGGATCATCACGTCACTCTCCCAGCCCGTGACACTGGGTGGAAGATGTGAGTGCATTTGGCGTGTTTCTTGCCATATGACGTTATGTGAGCAAGCCTCTGTACCGAGACCGGTGGGAAGGACAAAGTAAAACGGAACCGTGTAAGTCTCATTTGGCTGGAGAATTTTATTCATGGGTAATGTCGCCTGCTCAATTGGCATTTCCAGATCAAGTAATCGATGCCATGTCTCAAATGTTAGACTGGCGTTAGGGCGCTCAACACTCGAGTCGCAAACAAATTTTATTGAGATCTTGGTGAAACGAGTCTGCTTCTTAGGCTTGATGATGACAGTGCCCATAACTATGGAGCCAGGGCGATAACGTTTTGATGCATAATGATCTTGGATATGAATGGTCAGGCTATTTTTCTTAGGGGGTAAGATAGAATTAAGGCTCTGTAGGGCTGATGGATTGAATGGGCTAAGGACCGGGCGTGTCTGAAGAGGGACGCCGGTTCTCTGAGTGTATGGAGGTTCCATATTGACGATACGATACTAAAGTGAATTGGACATCTTGGTGTTATTTGGCCTTGATGTTATATATTTTGTGCCTGACTAGGCATCTGCACTTTTCTCGATGAATCGTGTCTATTGAACAAGTCAAGGCAAGTGACTCATGAATTTTGCGTAACACTAATCATCGGCTTACTCTGACCCGACTGCAGGCCTAGGAACAACATGCGCGTCGTTGGATACAAACCGCGTAATTGAGTCACTGAGTGTTGCAAGAACAGTAATCACTAATATCATTCATCCGCTAGCCAATAATAACACTGTTAGCGTCAATCGGCGTTCACATTCTAAGGCTCTTATTATGCACCATTTTAGTACAGCACGGCACGAATGTTCCGAATTGAGGTAGTGCTCCGTCCAGGCTGATTAATACTCAACGACGACGCGAGACGCTAGAGACTAAAGTGTTTTCATTGGAGGGAAAAGGCATCGTGAAGAGACTCTTAGCGTGGATGGCAGAATCATCCACGACAGCGGAATTCATAAGTGCTCACGCAATCCTCTTCAATTACCAAGCTAATGGCCAGATGATATAGAAGGAAATGTGTAACATCCCTGATGAATCTCAAAATATACTCATTGCACCATCGATATCGTCATTGTACGAACAATAGCCTACGCAGAAGGCAGAGCCCACGATGCGGAATAACATGCTGGACAGTAGGCACAATTGGTCTAGAATTCTGACCCCATTAGAGCTTGGATTATAATTGGTCGCTATACAGTAGCCTGCGTCTTGATAGCTGCTACCTCTGGGCCGGCGAAGCGACAATCTAGCAGCCTAAAGTTGATGAAGGTCGCTCTACGTGGGATATCTCAATGATCCCTTAACCCACACGTTGAATGTATGATCTAAGCCAGCCCGGACATAAAAGATTATCGTGCAGATGCCACGACAGTGACAATAATATGGCGATGCCCGTGCCGATTCGAGCCAGATCATCGGTAACGACACAGCGATTTAAGGCTGAGAGACCCCCACCCAATAGAGCTTGCAACTGAACATTAGTTTAGTACATGTGACAATATTCATCAGAGATATCGGGATTATGCCCCCTCCCATAGTCAAGCCATTATCAAGTTATAGGGTAGGCCATGCTGTAGCGAGTTGCTGTTGTTGGGAATATTGTCTGACGATCAGGTTTGAGAATTGTCAGGCAAATACAATTTTGAAAGGACTCAATAAACAATAATTGTTGAAAGTGGCCCAGTAGAGTGACCTAACACCGAAGGAATGACTTCATTATTCGCAGGTAGACAGCTGGGTTGGGTTGGCTGGTCTCGATATGAAGGTGCTTACAACAAGCACGTAGTAGTAAAAGGTGAGATGAAAACTTGAACCCATTATACCATGTGGCCGCGGCGGTATGATAATAGAGAGTATAGGCTGTGCTATCACTAATTCCAGTACATACGACTAGATGCAGTGGAAAATACGAGATCCCGTCAATTTCTTTCATTTTGTAGAAGGGTCTTATCTTTCTGAGGTTGAAACCTCTGTTTTTAGTAACCCCTGTCCTCAGTTTTTAGAGGCCTATATCAAACAATTGCGATACTGCCAACCAACATCGCTTCCCAGGTACTCTATTACGCTCCTGATCCTCTTATTAAGTTTAAGATAAGAAACGTTCAGCTTTCTTTTCTTTGTTTTGTCTAATCATTATCAGCAGGCACCAACTGTCGATACTTCAGAGTGTTTACCCTTCGGTACTCACTTATTCTCCAATTTTTAGTTGTGGATGTTAAGCACTACTGTGGGTCGACAACGCAAAGGAGCTAGGGGATTATTGTTAGCACCCGTCTTCCAGCCGCAACGAGGATACGTCACAGGAGTCACGTGACGGTAAAAGAACACGCGCTTAGGCCTACTGCTCTTCATTTAGTTTCCGCTCACTTGTTGACTATTAGAAGAGATTGCAATATATAACTTCACTGCACGATCAAGAGGTTCGAAAAGAGAAAGTTCTTTCGTCATCAGTGCTTTATGAGGTCCTAGCACTGTGATTTTGTTTTCCACCAAGGCACTTATTCGATGCATTTTCATTAAAGGATATCAGGAAAGGCAAGACCATTTAGCAAATAATACATAAAAATATTTCTCTGCTACGTATCGATTTTGAATGACAATGCAATAGTGATTTCAGTCTTTACCCGCCTGCTACAGTCACTTTGCTTATTTAACCGCCGGCGGCTTGTGGCTGCCTTGGCTGACTAACCTACAAAGCCTTATCACTGAACCTGCTGAAAAGACGCCCATTTCCTCCCATTTCCCATTTTCGCCGACTGTTCCAATCATCTACACTCTAATGTGACTGCACCGCCTTTCTAATAATTCCTGACAGACATTATACTTTAATTAACTTTAACTCTATAAAGTTGAACATCCTGAATCTGACTGCACTCCCGCATACTTGCCTCATCTTCGCAGTAACATTCAGTGCTGCTTACCGAACCCACAGGGCATCAACAGGGTACAACCTGAACCAAAGTGGGCAATCATACTAGGCATGGATTTGTACCGCCTCCACGCTCTCAGTGAGAATGTGCAGGGATGCGAAGGCAGAAAGAGACTCCACATCGAAGGACTTCTCAACTGTGTATACCCGACAATCAACCTCCCGCAACTCTCATTTGATGAATATGCCCAGAGGGATCCCAAAATGTTTTTCTCCCGAACGCGACTGAACAGTTACTTCGAACGATTTATCAACGACCTCCTAGATTGCAACTGCCAGGAATGCAAAGCAGTGAGGGAAGTCGCCATGGATCCAATGGGGATTTCAGGCATGAAAGAGCGACTTCGGAACAGGCAATCATGGATTCTCGGCTTCATGATATACCTTGGAAAGCTGCATTACATATACTACTGGATGAAGTGGGAATACTTCAATTATGATGGGGAACTTAAGAACGCAATTCTCGACGATGAGCGTGTGAAAGAAAAGTTGATCAAGACAGAACTCGATCGATCGATTTTCCAAAAGGCCTACAACCACGCCATTTCCATGTTCGTGCCAATGGACTTCCGGATTCAAGCCAACGAGGCTTGCCCCTACCGCGATCTTCCCAAGTCTCGCAGGTTCCCATACTCGAAGGAGGAACCGATATCAACAAAAGGCTTCTACGGCGTTATGACCAAAGTGGAGATCCTTCCAGAATATCTGGATGAAAGGATCATTAATCTCGTTGTGGAAAGATACCCAACCTCGGGAACTGATGCCGGGAGTGATCGAAAGGTATGTCTCGGCTGGGATCAAGGTTTTTACCCTGATATTAACGTTTCTTTATAGCTCTTGTTTGCGCTCAAGTCAGTAAGGATTCAGGATCCTGAGTCGCAGCTGAAGGATATGGAACGCAATGTGCTAGACATGGTTTCGCGAATCGAAAAGCCCGCCTCAGAAAACATGATTACTCTTTTGTTCGCGTACAAATGGAAAGATCAGATACATTTCCTTTTTCCATTTATTGAAATGAATTTGGATGATGTGTTGCGGCAAAAGAAGTGCCCCCGGGCCGGTTCATCAAAACTTGGACCAGACGAACAACTCCCCAAGCACTGGCTATGGAGTGAGATGAAGGGTGTTTGTTATGCTTTGAGTGTCTTTCACAAGATGATGAAAAGTCCCTTCGACGACAATAAAGGAATTGTCATCGGTCTACACTTTGACCTAAAACCAGCCAATATCCTTGTGACTATGGATGGGAAACTCAAGATAACCGATTTCGGGCAGTCTATCATCCAGATTCTCGGAAAGAGGGAAAATATGACTCTTCCTCATAATCCAGGAGATTCTCGATACGCAGCCCCGGAATCTCGTCCAACTCTGGATTACGACAAGAACCGGCCAGAAGACATAGAGGTGCTTCTCAATTACGATATGTGGTCAATGGGATGCATCATGGTCGAGGTTCTCATTCACATGTTACACCGACAAATCCCCGACACCCTCGAGACTTTTGACCAGAGACTTGCCGAGGAGGAACATGTTGGGTTTTTCACAGGATCTGGGTACTTGAAGCAATGTGTTGATTCATTTCTTCAGGACCTTCAAGCAATGTTCCACAATACATCCCAGGGACATTATATGGTAAAAGTAGCACAACTGGTCCGCAGAATGTTAAGCCAGGATAAGAAAGAGAGACCGTTTTCCTGGGAAGTGTTTGATGAGCTTGCAAGAGCGGAGAAGGAGTTGATGGATCCATCTACACAGCGCGATCGGATCACCCCAGCTGTAAAGGAATACAAACTATCAGATGGGACAGGGTTCAAGGAGCTGGGATGGGACAATGGTCAATCAATAGTCTCGTTTGCCGACAAGTGAGTTGATCGGATTGAATTTACATTTGGCTTGCTAACTCTGAGAAAGAGCAGGAATTACTATAGAGCTGGTCAATCAGCGTGATGGGGATCGCGAGGAACAACCAAGACCTTGCCGAATCCGACTCTTTCGGAGAACTCCAAGACAGAATGAAGCACCAGTCGAGATCGCTGTGGTTTGGGGGGTTGATGTAGGAGGAAAGGTAGGTGTGCAACAGAAAAGACGTAGGTAAATTGCCAACACTTTAGCCAAATCATGGAAACTAATGCTTTAGCTTGTTCACAGTCGAGTTGTCGAGATGGTGCTTCTCACCCACCTACCTCTTCCGAGATGAGACCAACAGCAACGGAAGGTTAGAGTGTAGACTATTCCCCATAAATGGGCGTTCTGGTCAACAACAATCATCGGACTTGGTATTCATTTTCCAATTCGAGTCTCTTGAAGGCATGTAGTTGCACGTGTGGCACTCTTCAAAGTGCTTTATGGCATGATGTTCTAACCTAGCGAATTCAGATGTTTTGTTATTTCAAGGAACACTCTTCAAGAAGGCTATTTTCCCCCCTGTCAGGTATCTATGGTGACGCCATGCATAGTTCTGTTACCGCACTAACAAGATCAACAGAGCATCAGTCGAAAGCATAATACCAAAGAGACCAAAAATGATGTCAAGGGAACAACGTCAATCACCTCGTTTCAACAAAGAGCCATCGCACATCCAGTTGTGGGCTGACGATAAACCTAAGCACTATACGGATAAGTCTGCCGGATTGAGTATCAATGACCGAAGACCGACTGTCGCCTCCGACTCAAGCTCAATTCCACCGAACCGAACGACAGGAAAGCCAAATATAGAGCAATCTAAGACAATGGTTATTTTCTTGGAAGGGTTAAGCCCTTTGGTGATCGCCGGCACGTCCCATGTACCACTAGAAACCCACTGTAGACCTGCTAACACAACGGTATAGTGAACAACGGTCACAAGGTATTCAAGGACGGTGGGAAGTTTGCGGGCAAGCATTGTGTCAAGATCATCAACAACGTCAATGCAAATCACGCATCATATTTAGTCTGGCAACCACCACCACAACTAGCGTGGCAGTCTCAGAGTCTGAGCGAGAAACCGCATGCTTCGTCGTCTATCTTGCTCGGGGCCGATTACCAGAAGACTTCGGGAAGGGAAAATAAGGACTCCTTCAAGGTGGAGGGTATGACAATACTACTGGAAACTGATGATGGTGAGATTGTATATGTTACCTCCCGGCTCCTTCATTCTGACCCAATACCAGATTTCTATCGTCTTCGTCGAGGAACAAAGAGCGAGTGGGAGGATTATTATTAATGGCCACTACGCGAAGCCCTCCAGCGGTACAACGGAACCTTTTCTTTTGTACAAATGCATATAATCTTTGAAAGGTGTAGTTAATACATGATTAAATATACCCTCAGTCAAACAACACCATGTCGATTTGCCTCCAACTTCCTTTCCTCCAGTCTTTGAAACATTTCCACCATAGCGTATATGAGCATCGTTAGTGAAATCAAGGGAATGGATAGGATAGCGTATATCTTCAAGTCAGGTGTTGCGGACCATCGCATGGGGCTCTCTTGCTTCAAAGTGACAAAACCCATCTGTAGGAAGTCCTTCTACACATTAGCTGGATGTTTGATAGTAGTTAAAAGAGTCATACCGCAACGAACCCAGCGGGTACAAAGACCAGTGCTAAGACTGTCAGCGTCTTTAAGACGTGAGCTTCTCGTCCTGATTTGCTGGCTAGGTGACACATAGCAGACGTATTGCGACTCGTCATTTCTGTGCTGGTCTTGTTGAACTCTCCATTCCTCATGGATACGGTGTCTCTCAACTATTTTAAGTTGTTAGGCATGCCTCGAAGGGACCTCGGAGTAAGATTTCATACCTGACTCGAAGTTGCTCTCGCGCGTTTAAGAACCGAAGACGCGTTCCGCATACCAAACTTGTGCTCAGTATGGCATCGTGCCAGATTCTCTAAGAATCTCTCCAGAATAATAGCCTGTTGGGATGCACGAGGACTAAGTATTATAAGATGCTGGACTTTCTTTTGAAAGGTCTCTAATGTCAAGATGTTAATCTCCACGATGCTGATAAGTCTTTGAATTTGATCAGAAAGGTATTGAAGCTCCTTGAAGTCCCTAGCCGTACTTTGGAGCTTGTCAAACTCATTAAGCTTTTCTGGTTCCACACCAGCCATAATCACCCGGTGGAACTAACAGGAAGATATCAGCTCTAGTGCCTTACAAGTTGGATTAATTAACTTGCCAGGTCTGTAACTTCGTGATCCAAATAGTTGATAAAGTGGCGGAGATTGTCCTTGATGTTACTAAAGCATGTTGTGTGGAGGTGAGACCAATCCTGCACGAAAACTGATTCCCCACCACCAGACTCTCGTAGACTTGTGCCGAGTAACCTGCTCACTGCTGTTGGGAGTCTTGCTAGGAGATGAGAGGCCCTGCCGTCAATGCGATTGACCTTCTGGTAAATGAGTGCATTGCGGATTGCCCACGGATTGACACCTTGCTTAATTTCATCTCGTCTATCAATGTATTTCAAGAGGTAACATGATTCTAGTTTTCCCGGTCAGCACAACACTTGGTCTTTGGACCTCGATATACAGGGTGAGTTAACGTACCGAATGAAGTCCAAATTCCGTCGCCACCAATGGTAGTATGAGAGTCAAACCCAGCAAATCCCTCGTCACGAGGGAAAGTTTTATTACTAAACGCTGAGACATATTGATACAGCTCGGGGAAAGCACGGAGGGCTGAAAAGAGCTTTATGGCACCGGGCTTTGTTATGGGGAGATGGCTCCATCCGTACGCTGGCTCTAATAAGCTGAGCTTAGTTAGAACAGATAGGCTATTGGTACGTCATGTTATTTGGAGTACTTGCAAAAAAGAAGCCTTCTCCTTCTTGATCAGGCTGTCATCAACACGAGTTGCAGAAATTGAAGGATCGTGATATGTCGAGATATGCTCTTGGAGCTGACTGGCACTCTCTAAACAATTCTCTTCAATCCCTGCTCCAATTGACATTAAGTCAGTTATTCATTTATTCACTTTTGAACTTTCAGTGGCGGTGGAGGCTGTACCTTTTGAGGTTACCTCTGCAACTTCGACTTCGAATCGATCTTCCAGGTTCGAGAAGACCTTGTCTTGGCTATGCGCGAGACTCTCCGCCACGGAAGCAGCTCGCACATCGTACTGGGTGTTTGGCAACGGCCACATTTGTACTTCAAACATCGAGCATATAATCAGCTTCGCTGAAGGGTAAACCTTTGAAAAACAGTTGCGGTTACATATACAAGCCGTATTTGTACTCTACAAGCTTCTGTTGTGTCGAGGCTGTCTGTGTAGAGAGTATACTGCCTTACTTCATGACACGTTAGTTTACCGCATGTGGCGCCCAAGCCTGCCTTGGTAGGCGGGGTAACTCAGGCTATGGACGTTTCTCTGTACCGTGATCTACCGTATGATACAGGTGACCACCACCATGCAGGCTACGTGTGAAAGCTGTGTGACCAGCGGAACGGAGTTCGCATAGGCGGACTTGCTAGATTAGTAGTCAGGCTGCTTCAAAGTACAGATCAGTACCTTGAGCCACCTGCCACGAACATCCCCTCCACTGTCTCGCCGCTTTTATAGATCTTAGATGAAGTGAGTAAGCTGCTTCACTGACCACTCAATGAATGGATGGATATCTCATACACACATTTCCATTGTGCTGTTTTGTCTATACGCCTTTGAGAATGTGCCTATCAAACGAAATTGTATAGTGAATAAAACGAATTACTAGCTCAAAATACACCTCCTCGTCTTCGTCATCTCCAATGATAATCTCCTTCTCTTAAAGATGTAAGATATCACTTCTTAGCTCCAAAGGTGAGTGCCCTTTTGGGCCGTGACTTGTTTGCCAATGCAGTTTGTTGGTCCTGTAATTTAAGTCAGACTGGCATGAATTTCAGACTGTGCGAAGCCTACCTCTGTAACTGCCTCAGGGGCAGTGACCTTCCAAGTACCATCCTTACCGCCCACAATCGGCTGGGATTTTGTTTTCAGCCCGGTGCTATTTGTGATAATGCATCACAATTTCAGGAGATGGGCTATGGGCATGGGAGGGTGGCTTTTCCTTACCTCGATGGACCAAACGCCAGTATCATGTCCTCCAAAGGTCGCAGTCAGCCATGTCACCAGCACATGTTCCGTTACGTATTTTTGGATAGCTGTCATGACAGCCATGTCGATTCAAGGCAGAACTTTAGAACGGAGGCTTTTAAAAACAAGATCTTCGCAGCCGGGTAGAGAATACCACCAGTAAGATCTTGTTCTGTTAAGTACGCATTTGTTAATCTCATTTTTCAATGAGTATTTGCTGTCAAAAGTCAAACACTTAAATAGAAGCGCCTGGAAAAGCCTGTGCCTTGCTGCCCAAAGAGCCTGATTAGACCTGACCGATATTTCAGACAAAGGCTGAAAAGGCAACCTGGGCTGAAAGCTGAATACCCTATCGTTCTCGGCGCGCAAGTCATAACATCGTTTACCTGCATCAATACGAGGGCAACGTAGGCTCGGCGCTTCGTTTCTTACCCAGCAGGACCAATGTGACAGTTGGAGACCGGGGTTGGTCAACCCGCAGCCAGCCACAGTAAGCCAGTCACACTCTGACTGGGCGAGAAGGGAGAGCCTGATTTTCAAGCTCCCTTTAATAATGTGATGAGTCTCTCACCGATGCAGCCACCGGTCTCATCTTTGTGATAAAACAAGATTTTAGCAGTCTCGGCGCGATTGCATTGGCTGATCAACCCCTTTCGGAATGCATTGCGACACCACCATTGTAAACGGTGTCGAGCCGCCGTGTCACCTGTAATTCTCTCAGCCTCCGGCCTCCTTGCTTCGAGGATGGGTAAACAGTTTACAAGCCTTCAGCCGCCTGTACGTCTTGGCGGAGCCTGGTTTGCGTCCATGGTTCGCAGGTTGTGCCTCGCGTTCACAATGGCTTGTGCTACAGATAATTAATATGCCCCCTTTGTGCCATAGTAGTAGTGTGACGTTGTCCCTCGCTGAAAGCTTTACCACAACTCCTTTGAACCTTCTACAAACAGCCTTTCGTCAAATTCACATATGAAGGACCAAGAACATGGCATCAGAAACTGACATTCCCGCAACCAACAACGGTCCTGGACCTTTCAAAGCACGTGCTCCCGATGGTGAAACCGATCTACCAGCTCATGAGGAAGGTTTAGGATCCTTTGATGTGTTTTCGCTCATTGTCAACAAGATGATAGGCACTGGTATCTATACATCCCCTGCTTTAGTGTACCAAATGACTGGAAGCAAGATTATTACGCTGGTTTTGTTTTGTGTTGGTTTTGTGTATTGCCTGATGAGGTAGGGATTTCGTCCTTCAATTTACAGCATCGCATACTGACATGTCAACAGCACTGCCATCTATCTCCAATATGCCCACACTCTTCCGTACAACGGTGGTGAACTGATATATGTGAGGATCTCTTTCTTTTATTTATGCTCCATGAGAAAGCTAACGGAAGCAGCTGGATGAGATCACATCGTCAGAGAAACCCGCCTCTCGCCAATCTTTGTCGCAAGGAGAAGCAAGAGCTCGTACCACTGGCTCATCATTGAGATTTACGCCATGGTACAAGAAGATGGTGGGTGATGGTCTGCTAGCTTACGTTATCTACTCTCTGGCGTTCATCATCTTCTTCAACTCAGCAACAAACAGCCAGCAATTCGGCCGCATGATTCTTCTTTACATTCATGCAGATAAAGAGGACAATGACGATGAAATTAAGAAGGATCAGCACCTCATGCGATATATCGCTGTCTCAATCCTTTCTATCATTTGCCTTGCACAGTTCTTCAGTCCTGCGTTTGGTCGAAGATTGAACAAGTTTCTTGCCGTGGTCAAAATTGGCTTCCTCCTTGCACTAATTGCTGTTGGGCTGGCTGCACTCGGCCGTGACTTCAACAGTCAGAGAAGTGATGGTTCCTCTTTGGACAGAACTGAGGATTGGGCTGAGCGACGTGATGTTAGTTCCAAGCTCTCCTTCGCCAAAGCACTGCTTGTGGTTCTTTTCAGTTTTGAGGGCTGGGAAAATGCTACCTTCGTCGCTGGAGAGATACCTGCATACAAGCAGCAGACTCTACGCCGAGGGTTTCTCGCCGCTGCTGTTACTGTTGGTTCCCTTTATCTCATTGTCGTTGCTGTCTCGGTAAGTTACTTCGACATTCAGTCAAACCTGTGGAGTTCGCAGATAAGTTTCTTACTGATTACAGCTCAACTCACTTTCATGGGAAGAAGTTAAAAGCGCTGAAAATATCAACTACGCCCCCATGGTACGTCAAATAGGCTCAAAAGTCCTCATGTAGTAATATGACTAATATTCCTCTACCCTCCAGCTCAGTGGAGATGAGGCGACAGCAAGAAGAGCGTGGGCTATTATTATAAGCATCTCTGCTTTTGGGAGTCTCAATTCCATCATCTATACGTTCTCGAGAGGTATTTTCACTTGTTCCCGCGGGGATTAACCCACCCATTCCCTTGCTAATAAGCTCCTTAGTAAAACAGGTTATTGGACAGGCTGAAGTTCTTCCATGGTCGCAATATCTCAAGAAGGATGACTGCTTGAACAGGGACCCAAGGTCGGAACTGAATGCGTTCCGCTTCAAGTCTCCACAGGGCGGTTTGATCGCACATTGGCTCGCCAGTGTAGCCTGGGTTGCTGTCTCGGCTTCAATTCCAAATACCCTTCATTCTATTGGCCTAGCGGGCTACATGCAGACTTACACCCATTGTTTTATTCTGAGTAAGTTGAAAAAGCAGCCATTGAACAAAGACCAACCCTAATGCATCATCCAGTGATTCTCGGATTCGGGTATTTCAGACTCAAGTACCGACATGAATCTCTCAATTCTTCTGGGAATAGACAACAATCAGCTCCCACCGGACGGTTTATTGAGGCGCTGGTCCTTGTTTGCACCCCCATATATATCCTTCTGAATCTCGCCATCCTCGTGATTAGCGCCGTGCCCCCTGATAAGAGTACTGATAATGAGATGAGCGCATTTCCAGGCTACGTATTTACTCTGATTGTCGCGAGCTTGGTCATAGTTGGCACGCTATATTACTTGTTGTTTTTCGGGGCGGTTTGCCGATCCTACGAATCTTTATCCTCCGATGATGAGAGTGAAGGCGATTGCCCACGTCCACGCGTTGTTGAAGGCATACTCAGTCCTTCAAATCCATTGAACTTGATGAAGTATGCAGGTGTCGTGTGTGAGATGAAAAAGGATTATTACTACAACAATGAAAGGGAAAGGGTTTTCAGATTTGGAAGACGTTGGAGAATGAAGTTTTCCCTGCAAGGATATGATTCTGAAGTTCGTTTTCCGCTCCTCAGCTACGATGGCATAGTAAGCTAACACGAAAATAGGGTTATGATGCATCAACTCGGGATAACGGAGAGCTTACCACTGCTATGGTCTTATACTGGGTTTTTGGCGGAACACGTTTGAAGAAAGAAAGGACGCCTTGGGCTAATTTCAAAAGGCTTGTGGGGATAACCCCCAAGCTTGCACGACAACGGGAAAGCCAAGGTCAAGAGTCTGTCAGTGTGAGCTGAGGTGTTTGCTCCCAGCTGTTCAGCTAGCTACCGAAAGTCTATGGCTTTCGGACATTCCAATATCAGCAGATACCATGCACTCAATGGTCTTAGAACCACCTCAATAGCTTCCTTTATTTTCTGTATGTCTTACTACCCCGTTCCGAACTCATGGAAAGTGAAACTAAACCATTTCAAAGAATAGCAATATCACATGCGACAACGTGATAGTTAATATACACTTCTCAATAATTACTTAAATAGCTAGGCATTCAATCCAAATTGGGATATCAAGCTTCATCATTTAGTCAAAAATCGCATCTGTGACATTCTAGATGTTCCTGGGCCCAGCTGAAGATCACGGAATCGCCTGACTTCCATGCAGTTTAGCAATCTAGATCCAATATAGGCGTAAAGATAAGGCATGGGGTTAGTGACAGACTTTGAAATGCGCTGCTGAGCTCAACATTACTTTTTAATCATTAGATCTTCTGCACAACTCTGTATAGGTTTCACTATTCAGCAGTGTATGTTATAATGCAATATATATATATATTTTTTTTATATTTTTTTAACCTTAATATTACCTCTAATTAAGCTTTTTTCTAACTTTCTTAAATAATTAATATCTCCCTTTTATCTTCTTTCTTCCTTAAAAGCTACCTAAAGGTTAAGTATAGCTAATATTTACTTATAGCTATATTTATTTTTAAAATGCTTTATAGAGCCTTCTTTTATAGTTTTATTTAAGCTTTCTTTTTATATAAA
>JAAVUE010000182.1:0-94426 GCA_014898975.1 Fusarium nodosum | reverse complement strand
GAGGGAAGGGAAGGGAAGGGACAGAAGACGCAGGTAGCAGTGATGCGAATGCCTCAGGCATCTTGAGGAATCCTTCTAGTCCTATACCTACTAGCAGAAAAAACGACTTCCAAGCTTTAGGGTGTAAAAATAAATAAACCAAAGCCACGGTCTAAATGGCGCAAGCTGGCCCACTAATTATGTCATCTCCACCTCGAGCGGCCAGTTTTTCTGACACCCTGAGGCTATGCCTGAGTACCTACTTAATTACTTTGTAGGACTTCAACGAACATGAACAATGGTTGTTAACTTAACTGAGCATCGAAACCATCACTTCCGCTATTTTATGGTTGCTTTTGAATGCATACCTTGCTTATCTCTTGATCTGATAGTTTCGCGGGGAGAAGATAGTGATGAAGCCCGCAGGCTCAAGCTTAGGCTAGTGCTGTCAATTTTATGCCAGAAACTTGAACGGCGGCTATGTAAGAATGAAGAACCATTCACGTCATGGTTGTAAAGCTACTACTATTCACTACCTATCAACGCCACTATCAATAAAATTGTCGAGCATTAAATAGACGACCGCGTTATTCTACTTCAACATCTTCATTTGTTTTTAGTATCGACTTTAGGTTAGGTCTTGGTTAATCGCGGCAAGAGCTTAGCAACGCACTCAGTTACGTCATTCAACTTTCCTTCCCAATAAAGCAAGCATTCTAGACACAAACAAAACCTCAAGAAAAGAAAGAGTCTACATAGAAAGAAGCGATAAACAAAATGGCTGAGAATTATATGCTGCGCATCACAGCTGGTCCTGATTATGACCCGAGTCAACAGGTCGAGGTTCCAGTCAACACCGCCAAGCCCATCACCATCAAGAACGATCGTGCTGACATTGAACTCAACGTCCGCATCAACGACTACAAAGGCCTGCCAAGAAACTCACCTTCAACATCTCCCTACTTTTCAACTGAGCCTCACGCCTACAACCGGGATCAGTACAGCATTTCATTCCGTTTCACACCAAAGAAACCCTTCAGTGGTGACGCTGATGACGCCCCCGGAATCAAGGCCACCGACTTACAATTCGGCAATGACTTCGACCACCCTATTCGAGACCGCCTGCCACCGGGATTCAACACTGCTATGGGCATAGTTCGGTGGTGGATTGATCCCGGCCTGGATGGCGATGCTTACGCCGATAAACCATACTTGTATGGCCCAGCATTGAGCTCCTTTAACACTATCCACGTTGGCGAGGGTG
Organism: Fusarium nodosum; assembly: GCA_014898975.1. Lineage (NCBI taxonomy): Eukaryota > Fungi > Ascomycota > Sordariomycetes > Hypocreales > Nectriaceae > Fusarium > Fusarium nodosum. The sequence goes on along the minus strand of JAAVUE010000182.1, from coordinate 93,183 downwards.
ATTTTGACGAAGAGAAGGGTGGACTTTGGTTCGAGGAAGGTGGTGATGAGGATGGTCTTGAGGCCCGTGAAGAAGTCGGCGCCCCTCTCACCAGCAAGGCTCGAATGAAGTGGGCTCTTAGGGCGGATAGCAAAGAGAAATGGGTGTTCGAGTACGGTCAGACATATGGCTTCGACTTCTTCAACCCCTATCTGAACTTTTCCGATCTCGCTCTGAATCTCCCTGGCTTTCAGCTACCCATTATGAAGTACTGGGATGGTCAAGGCCTCAGGTAAGCATCCCCCCTTTCTTGCCGGACGAAAAGCCCCCCTGTTATACCCCCTTTCCTCCTATGGTGGACGAACGATCTCCTCATCTAGCCCTCCTCATTTACACTCGTTACAGGCCCGGGCCAAAACGCTCACATCAACTCAGATATGTCCTACGCAACAAAGAAACGGGAGAGCCATATCTCGTCATCTTATTCTCGTTGTACCATAAGGACTACGTGAATGAGGACGGTTCGTTGAAGGAAGGTGCTCACGATTCGTTAAATCTGCCTGACAAGGTCGACACACAGCACGACGATGCATTTGACGGAGAAGGAGCACTAAAGAAGGCGACGGAACAGTTGGGTCCCAAGATTGAAGAGAAAGGGAATGGACAGACTAGTGCGGATGATATCGACTGAGTCAGTAGGGTTGCATCGGAGGTCGAGGTGCGACTCATGTAGCGTCACGATGTCTCAAACCGCAACTCTTGACTACAAAGCAGATGCCACGACTCTATCAATATTGGTTATTCCCGAACCCTTTTCTTGACCACGTTCCAAGACCATGTCCACGATGCGCCTGCGGCGCTGTGCTAGTTATGCCAAGTGGCACTAAGCCTTTGTTACACAAATCGACTGCCGCGGAGATGTCTCCTGGCAGTCTGACGAGAATATAAGAGGGTGGATTCTCCAAAAGAAGAAATGAGAAACAATTCTCTTTTATGGAATTCGCTGGTTTTATGATCTGCTCTTAGGGGCCCCCAAACTTGGACCTCAAATTTTTGCGAATTGGCCCAGACATCCTTCAAGAGAACCGATAGAACATGAGTGTAACCAGTCAGGTGCTTGGTTACATTTACCGACATTTGGGGTGGCTTGTGGCATGTCGACGGCCATGGACGCCGCAGAACTGGGCCCCCGCCAATGCGTACTGCGCAATGCGCATGCATCATCGATTTTGACAAAGGCCAGATGGCGGAGATATCGGATCTGCAAACGAGATAGCCGGGTATACAGTAATAGCAAGATATATCCTGCTATTACCGGACCCCTCTATCGCACAAAAGTGCTTGGCTCTCAGTTCCGAAAGAAATCCGCTGAACCCTGGCCAATCACAGAACTTACCGTTCGATGTCGGCGTTCCGAAAGGAGCCTTTGCCGAACGGCATCTTCGAGATGGTTTTAGGTGACGTGGAGTTTCTAGACTTGGCTAAATGTTTAGCTTTCAGCTTAGATCATATCCATCTTATTCCCGATGCGTCGCCCGGTTTTTATACTACTCTAAGGCAAGGTGCCCCAGCGAAAAACCCGCTTGTCACCATAAGGCGGATGGAGGGAATACGAAATGACTTTAGTATTTCTTTTCTGTAAAGCTGAGGTGGCCAACGATCAAATCATGTCAACATATTTCAAATCAGGCGTCAAGACCAGTTACTAAAGTTGAGGTACACATCAAGTCTCATTCATCAAGCTGACCTCTGCCCTGACCTCTCTCCCACCGCAACATCCATGACCGTGCCGCAAACGTAATGCTCCTTCTCACTGCCGTGACCCTTCGGTCAGAATGTACTATCCATTAGCGTTTCCTCATGGCCGAGTCACACGCAAGAACAAAGGTCCCGCAACGTTAAACAAGCGGATACCCTGCCAAGACACCATTATTCCCGTCGAGATCCCGCCAGTTGGCCCTCATCTCATCTCCTGCCCTGCAGCCCCAGCCTCAATAACCCCGGGTTTGTGCCCCCGGATATTACATTTCCTGTGAATTACTACTCTCCTCTTCTCCATCTCGCCCTTATTGACTCCGTACCCCCAAAAGTTCTGTCCTTGTCCTTTCACATCTCTCTCATTCATTGATCGCGAATGTCATTCTCCCACCCACCAACGAACACCATTGCACTGATTATCAATATTTTTATATCCCGTTGACATGAAGGAACCTGAATTGCGCCAGACTGCAGGTACTCCCGCTCAAGACCCTGGTGATCTCGAGATAAGGCTAGAGAACAATCTGCCAGCATCGACAACACAATCAAAACTTGGCAGTCAAGATCCTATATCATATTTATATCTAACTCTCGACACTACCTTGCCAACAATTCCTTCATACCATGAACCGAGCTCTGCTGCTACCACAAGTTTACCACAATGTCCAGATCTACGACCATATGCATCCCCCTTTACCATGCCGCGGGCACGGAAGAACATCATGCTCGCGCTGTCGTGCATTGCCACCATGCTCACAGCATACACGGCTGGAACTTATTCACCCCCCTCTCGAGCAATGGCTAGGGATATAGGAGCGAGCCATACAGCAACACTTGTTGGAATCACGACCTTTTGCGCGGGCTTCGCCTTTGCTCCCATGGCTCTCGCTCCAATTTCTGAGATCTGGGGCCGACGCCCAGTTTTTATCCTGGCTGGCTTTGTCTTTGTCATATTTCAAGCCGTCTGCTCTGTCATGCCAAACTTGGTTGGCATGCTGATCGCCCGCTTCTTTGTTGGTGTCGGCGGTTCTGTCTTTAGTTCAGTCGTTGGCGGAGTCATAGCTGACCTCTGGGAGAAGGAAGAGAGAAACACCCCTATGGCTTTGTTCAGTGGTTTTGTGCTCTTCGGTACCGGACTTGGACCCTTGGTGGCAGCTGCCATCGTCAACGACCTGGAAGACGATACCCTGGCTTGGAAATGGTCATTCTGGCATCAAGTCATCTTGGACGGGCTGCTGTTGATTGCTATCGTGGTGCTCTTCAAAGAAACGAGGGGTTCGGTGCTGCTGTCGCGGAAGGCTAAGAAGTTGAACGAATGGTACCAGAAATTGGAGGATGCAGGTGTCTACGGAGTTTGGGCTGTCGATGCCCAGGAAAACACTAGCAACAGCTCAGCTGCATCAAGCGTCGAGACCTTGCAAGAACACGATACGAAGATCGAGTACGAACAGCGAAGCAGCCTACGAAGGATTCGGTGGCTTGTGGAAGCGGATGAGCAGCGACCTCCTCTTCTTCAGATGATGGCCACCTCGGTCAAGAGGCCTTTCTATCTCCTCATCACCGAGCCCGTCGTCTTTTCCTTTTCTCTCTGGGCCGCGTTTTCGTGGGCCGTCCTCTACCTGTCTTTCTCTGTCGTGCCATATCTGTACGCAGGTAACTTTAACATGTCCATGCGCATCTACGTCGCAATGATGATTTCGGCAATCGTTGCAACAACGGTAGGCATTCTTCAAGAGAATCTCATGAAACACCCTCTTTGGTCTGGTCCTTGTCACGAGAAAGAAATATCTCGGTTCTGGCGATTCATGAGGAAGCATTTTCCTGCAGACTCTCCCGAGGCCCGTCTATACTTTTCGTGTATGACATCGCTTCTTCTTCCCGCCGGCTTGTTCGTTGCGTTCCTGAGTCCCGCCAGCACGAGTCACTACACGCAGGCCATTGGAATTGGTTTTGCGAACTGGGGCATTTACTCAGTATATCTCGCTACATTCAATTACCTTGCCGATACATACCATATGTATGCCTCGTCAGCACTCGCCGCACAGAGTTTCAGCCGCAATGTGCTGGGCGGCATATTTCCGGTTCTGACTGGCATAATGTTCGACAACCTTGGACTGAGAACTGCAGGATGTGTGTTGGGAGGTATTGCCTCTGTATTAACGCTTGTCCCTTGGGTTTTGATGATTTTCGGGAGCAAAATTCGAGCGAGAAGCAAGTTCGCAATTGTACGTTTGGCACTGCAGAATGACCTTCCCCAGGAAGAACTTGAAACAAATTTTGCTAACTCTTTACAGTCTTTGCAAAAGCAATGAACGTTTATGTGACAGACAAAAGACTATGGAGCAGAGCTTAGTTCAAGTTATTTATGCATTGGGTAGCACAGGAACGAGTCGTGCGTGCATTATCATAACCTGATGAATTTATACCCGGCCCATTACGTTGGGGCCTAATGAGAATATACATGAGCTATCTTTTTTTGCTATCATAGTCCCCGCCCTCGGCGATGGTATATATCTCGTTAATACGTCGTAGCGGCATCTCTCGTCAGCTCTCGCTTCTTTTTCCTGAGCTTTCCTTTGTTGAAAGGTTCCTTGAGCCAAGCAAATCCTCTCTTCTCCGATAGAAAATTCTTCTTCTTGCCTTCGTTCCGCAGTTCCTCGCATGTACGTTCCGATAAACTTGTCTCGCTCCGTGGAACACTGTCCCTCATTCGCTGCAATTCGCCCACTAAGGTGGGAAGAAGAAGGTTTCCGTTTCCGTCGATAAGGGGTGGCGGGAGCTGAACACAGCCGTCCAATTTCCGCAAAGCATTGGGTATGTTGTTCGAGGCAGGAACTTCGTGTTCATCCAGCGCAATAATACCCTGGCCCATATCAAGGTAAGACTTCTGGCCGTCGAGTTTAGGCCATATTGTTGATGGCGTAACACGGTAGGCGAGGGCCTTTTGATCGGAGAACAAACTTCCTATCAAACGTGTCGTGTAATCCTCGCTGAAGCCACACATTCGAATCGATGCAATGCGACCCTTGAGGTGAAGAATGTTGGTGCAGAACAAAAGGTTCGAGTCGGGACAATAGTCATCTTGAAGACGGATAGTCATTGGTAGACTTGGGATATCATTGCAGGAGGAGGCTGGGCTCGAGCGTAGCCTGTCACTTGATTGGGATTCCCATCGTTGAAGAGCTTTGCCCCTTGGACTGTGCGGTTCGGGTGTTTTGACGGCTCGTGAAGATGGCCGGCTGCTTGCGGCGCTGACTGTCTCAAGTTCGGTTCTCGGCGGCCGCTTTCCGTAGAACCTTCGGCATAAAAGGACTAAACTTTCCAAAGGACAAGAACCGCTGCGCCGAAGTTGCGACAAGATGAAGTATTGGAGATGCTCCCCGATTTGTTCGGAGTTGGCCCCGAGGTTTTCAGCGCCGGGGGTAGGGCCGCCGCCCAGATGCGACATATCCAGCTCTATAACGATGTTACTTGCGTAGGGCCCGTATGTGTTAAGCCATGTTGTTGCAAGCGGGCTTACCCTTGGCCCTGTGAATGGAGAGAGTACGGCGTGTAGTCTTGTTTGCTGAAGGAACGTGACAAGAACATCTGCGCGAAAGGCGAAGGAAACTTCCAAGTACGGCGAAAGTTGGCTCAAGGTAGAATAAGGTGAAGTAAAGTCTTGTGAGCGCCAAACATCTCGGTTGAATGTGTATTTGTTTAGGCGCAGAGGCTTGTCGTTGTCAGGAAGTAGGTACATGCAGATTTGGAATCGCACCGAGTCCGGAAGACGGAAGTACCCAAATGACGACTTTCTTCGGCCATGATCCTTGAAGAAGGCCAGAAGTACTTTCTCAAAGCTCACATTTCTGTTCACCGTGCTGTGACAAACAGCATCAATGGCGCGATCCCATGCAGGAAGATCTTGACGGGGAGCATTCGCTGGAGGGCGCAACCTAGGGAACCGGGGCGATACTGGCGTGTTGGGTGTAACAGGCGTAACAGGCTGAGAGCGGTTCTTGAAGAGAGCGGCAGGATTAGAAGTGCTTCTCGTGCGGATTCTGCCACTGGCTTGAAAAGGCATTCTAGAGTCAGCCTCGGAGGGCAAGTAGAAGTAGAAGCAGAAACAGAAGCACAAGTAGAGGTACAGGATACGCACTCATCCTCAGAGATCCCAAACGCTCGGAAATGTCGTTTTTGGTCTTGAAGGAGCCGACGCGACGAAGGAGGGAGGAAGTTGAGGCCGAGGGCGATGAGGTGGGCGATGTTGATATTGGAGTGGTCATTTTGCTGCCGATGTTACTGTCACTTGCATGGCACTGGCACTGACACCTGCACTTGCACTGACACTGGCAGGCTCCTTTTCGGCGGTAACCATTTCTTCATATAAAATACGGGTATTGAATGATAGGCACCAATGTAAATAGGTAAGAAGCAGGTACCCAATTTCAGCAGATATTCACAATGCTTGAGGGATTATTAAAACACAGTTTATTCGAGTGTTGTTAGATCGGGAAGTTACAACCCAAGCGTCCTGATTCAGTGACACTTAGTAACTACTTTTTTGGGTCCTGCCTACCTTACCTTAGTAGGTACCTTGTGTAGGTATTTATACTTTAACAGTGAGTGACGTGAAAGTTTAAATTGAAAGAAGTAGTGTCACTGATTTAAAGTCACGGGTCTTAAACTTTGATACCCCATCTACTCGGGGTTTTCGGTTGGTCGTGATTGTGAGTTCGGGACTACCTATGTTCTTTCTTTATCTTGTATTCGTAGAGCAACATCTTATCGTAGGTTGTTGAGAGAGCTTAAGACATCCGATGGCGCTATTGACATCCAACAAAGACAACGGTGGTTATCATGTTGGTTCTGTCTCATTCGAGGTTGCCCAGTTATGGCATTGATGGCTGAGATATGAAAATGAAGGCCTGTCCGATTCGTTGCAAGTATATGAGATGGCTGCCCAGGAATCGGTACCATTGAGCAATGGTGGTCTCGGATCTCCTCAAATTCTTCGGCCCTGGCGAGAATTTTGATTCTAGGTCGCTGAAGTTGGACTGTAAAGAAGGCCACTCGACATGTAACGATGCTCCTTCTAATGCCCTCCTATTAACTTTGAAAGGTTCCGTAGTAAACAACGGCTTTCACATAAAGACACGTTATCTCCTCCTTTCAAATTCTTGTTCGTTCCTTGTCCCCTTTTCCTTCCCATCCAATGCCCAAATCCAGCTTTCAGACGATCATCACAGTCTCCTCGTGGAAATTGATCCATTTTCATCCCTCTACTTCAATCATATGAACAAAACGGCACCACCGCCACTATTACTTTCCACTGGCAATATGATATCCCAGTCCACAATGGTCAACAAAACTCGCCTCGAGTTCACAGACCCTTGGTCTCTTTACGAGGACCGCCAAGCTGGCATCTTCGCCTGGGTCTTTATGGGTTTAATATTTGGCTGCTTTATCGGCCTGCTCGTGCGGGACATGTTTAAAAAGTCTCGCACCGGGGAGCTTCAAGATGAGATTAAAACTTTTGTCAAACTCCTCAAACTCACCATCAACCTACCCTGTATGCTCTTCGCCGAGGATAACGTCATGCCCTTGTGGTACTCCTTCACCAACATCTTCCGCTCCCCAGAGAACCAACGCTACTGGAAGAAAAAGGAGGAGGAGGAGGGAGGAGCTCCCAAGCAGTTCGACCACGAGGCCATCATCGCACGACTGGGTGGTGGTTGGCCCATGGCTCGCTGTAAGACCAGTTCAGACCTTGGAAGCGGCAGCCAGGACACGGACATCGAGATGCAGAGTCTCTCTAGAGTAACCGGCCTCGCTCCAACCAATCCCGGACTCCCCAAGATCGAAAATCTCTCTGCTGTCTTTGAGGTTCCTGACATCTTGTCTTCGAATACGAACCAAAGAGAGGATGATTTCCAACCTGCTTCTGTCCACAGTTGTAGTTCGGGTACGAAGAGCCTTTCCAAACTGAAAGCCTTTGGCTTCGAGTCCCTCAAGGACCAGAACGGGAAGCCGACAGTCGATGTGAAGGGGAAGGGGAAGTGGAGACCCAGCCTGGAGGAGATGGACGCCGAGGAGGAGATGTATGTCGAGAAGAAGGCTGACCTCGACGACGAAACAAGTACCAAGAGCGGGAGCTCGAGTACCAATAAAGTTGGCGAATCTAGTCGCCAAAGACAATAGGCCGGATTCTCCTTCTGCTGGACATAAGTATACTGAGTGAGGTCGTCGAGTGCCAGATTGGGCGTCGGATATCTCAAGTTTCCCAGTTGGTCTATGCTGTATATATGAACATGCTGAGCATATTGTATTTGAGTTAGACTCTAGAGGTTTCATGTTGGTCCAATATCTCAAGATTGTATTGAAAGAGATAGACCACACCAATAGAGAGCGGACTTAAAGGGCTGTAGGGACAGCTCCTACCCTGATCCCAGTAATCATGGATCTGCCTCAATGTTTATTTACATAAAAGATGCTGAGTTCCTCTCATTGACATGATCCCGCTCACGGGAGAAAGAAGCTTAGATGTCGCATAAAATCATGCTTCTATCCGTACCTAACTATTAGGCCGGTGTCAATTTCATAAGCCTGTAATAGCCTATTGGGTCTTTGATCTATCAGAATGTTAGATCTATAACCTGATAGAAAGCTGCAGGCCTTGTCATTGTTCTTAAGTCATAAGATCAACTTCACGCACAAACCTTTTGCTCTCGATAACCTAGGGGCGGAGAAATAACTTTAAGGTCAATGTCCCAGCATATAAGAAGCTTATGATACTCTCTCGCTAATTCTCCAGCATCGCTCTTCCCCATACAACCTGATGTTTCGTCTGTGACACACAAACTAGGTAGCTTATCTAGCAAACAGCATACAGTTGGTGCGAACCTTGCCGATTTGATCGCTCAAAAACTCTACCATACCATCATTCGCCATGGCTTCAAAACCGATTCTCCAGCTCAGCCCTTCAACTTTATCTATGTTTAACTTCACAACAAAGCATCACGACTCCGATGCCTACACATAACCTTTTTTTGCCCTGCCCTAGAATAAGGTTACAGGCACCTCCAGCTCAGCAGCTGTACGGTACGGGCTTACAATCAGGGAGATATTGAATCCCTTGCCAAAGCAGCAAACAATCCCCGGATAGCACGATGGATGCGCAATGCATTTTCCCAGCCATATACTATCCTAGACGCTGAAAAATGGGTATCTATTGCTAACGCTGTGTCACCACTCCGCGACTTTGCAATTTGTTCGCCTGATGGCTCGATCGTCATCGGCGGGATCGGCCTCAAAGCACGAGAAGATATTTACTACCGCACCATGGAAATTGGCTATTGGATTAGCGAAGACTACTGGTACCGAGGCATCGCCACCGAAGTCGTCAGCGCCTTCTCCAACTGGGCCTTTCACAATTTCGAACGCTTGGTTCGACTGGAGGCTGAGGTCTTTGAAGGAAACTTGGCGAGCTGTCGGGTTCTTGATAAGTCGGGTTTTGAGTTTGAAGGAACGCAGAGAGCGGCTGTCGAAGAGTTGGGCGATATCATGGACACTTTCACCTATACCAAAATAAGACAAGGCAGATAGAACAATGTCCTATTAAATATACAGGGTCTACTGAAATCCAGTCTTGCATTCTACCCCAAGGAATAATTACCTAGGCAAAGTTGCTGAGAAGTAGGAGTTTGAGCTCCTTCCAGCTTTGCCTCTCTATTATGGCTGATGGCAAGCGCGCTAATGAAAGCAGGACTGGCTATTGGTCCGTTGTGCAGTCTGGGCTGGCTATTGGTCAATTCTAGACAGACCCATACTAACCTTCCTCTTAAAAATTGAAGCTATCGCAAGAGGCGTGTCACAATTACAACCATTGGTGGATGACCGAAAAGAATCTCGACCGGTACAAATTCAATGCCATGATCAAAGGATTTCGGAGATAGAGGTGCCGAGACGCCAGTACTTTATCCGTGTTATTGTTGGACAAAATATCGACATCCAGCTTGCGGATTTCAGGATGAAGTAGCCTAGTGGATTTAGAGATGATGGAGCTTTTATCCAGGACGATCTCAGCGCTTCTGTTGGTAAAAGAAAAGTCGCCCACACACTCAGACTCGGCTCTACTGTTAGCGTCCTGAGTTTGTCCTGATACGGTGTCTTTGATCTTGTAGCAACGGCTTGGATAGTACCAGTGCTGTCGCCAATATCAAAGAACAAGATGACTCCATGATCTCGTGGCCGGCTCACGAGCCAGTAGATAAGTTGATTAACCTCATGACCTAACTGTTTGGATCTTAAGTCGGCAATAAACTCATGCTTGAAGCCTGGAATATCTAACAAAGTCTTTCGGGGCAATGGTGTTGCCCGCTCTGAGAGTTTCAAGTCTTACTTACTTTAGCCTCACTCTGGTACTCGACTTGGACTCATCTATATGGCGACATAGGGTTTTGGCAGCTTCGATCTGTGACAAGCCCGTCACATCAACCTCAAGAGTATCATCGCTGAGGTGTTTGATATTCCTTTCTGGGCCCAACTCGGATACACCATCCCTGCTGTTTGGCGAGTTATTACTCTTACCCACTCCAACACTACAATTGAGGAATATAGAGAAGACTGAAAAACCTTCTTGTTTAGCAGCCTCCTTGTATGCCCATTCATATGATATTTCGCAAGGGTTTTGGAATTGCTGGACAGCGAAAATCCAGATACTTGTTGAAGTAGGGCTGTCTGTTGTTGGAGTCTCAACAATGGTTTTGACCTATATTTTGATTAGGTTGGGACCCATTACTAGCTGGATTATACGGACCAGATTCTGATGAAAGTCGGCGGTGGTCTGGTCAGGTCCCCTCAGAGCCGTTGCAGCTTGGTCTAGCAGCACACTGTGTAGGAGGATCATTGAATTTGGCAGGATGTTACTGCATGTTTCAAATCCATATCAATAAATAAGTTGGTCAAAGATATATGCAACAGTATGTCTAACCAGAGTAGATTGGCGATGGCAACTGTGTCCACTTGCGAGTGTCCCTTGATATAAATGAGTCGAGCCATCGTTAAGTCAACAAGTGCGCTTGGCAGCTCTTCTGCTCGTGATTACCAGAATGCTGCTGCCTTGAGAGGCTCGCCATTTGTTTCAGTAATTCTACATTGTGCCCTTGAAGAGAATTTAAAGCGTCTTGTTGGAGATGACCAAGGAAAAGGATGGAACACTAAGCTTACTGATATCAAAACCCTTTGCAGAGTCAGGGAAAGTGAGGATATATTCCGCACTAATGACAAATATGAGATGGAGCTTGATGTAATATACCTATCTCCTGTTGAATCGGCTAGGAAGACATATAGCCATATATCTGAGATTTCTTGAAATCTGTCTGAAGTTGCTCCAATCATATCGCTTATTTCAGGAATTACACCGAATTAGTATGCTTGGTAGCATGCGTTGCTGTGACAAATCTAACCTCAATATGAGTTTCTGATACTGTTAAAGCCATCAGGATAGTCGAGGCCGGTTTCTGGAGCTGTGTCGATCCCTGACCACCTGGTGCCCGGATGAATATCGGACAATTCTCCAAATTTTGGAGCTAAGACCAGCTTGACTATAGAAGACTCCCCGTCCGCTCTCCTATAGTTAAGCTGATAAAGGGCGGATTAGCAGTTAGGTCTGTGACGACCAGCGAATCCCCGCTGTTGTATGGTTTTGTCTTTTTGCCTTTTGGTGGTCTATTATTTTGTCTTTCCATTATCAATATCGATGCGACATCGAAAGAACATTGGATAGACAAACCGAACTTGAGTCCTCTTATTAGACTGTCCATAAGTGGCCCAGTTGTCTCTACACCTCAACATAGAACCTAAGAAGGTAGCACTAAGACACTGCATATTGTTGATGTTACACAAAGGCACTGTCAGTCCCTACCCGCCTGCAGTCAATGCACACGTTGGCCAGCACAAACGCGGAGCCTTGGAATACTACAAGTGATATAGTCCCCCAAAAGAGACCGGTGAGCGAGGAACGTGGCAGTTGTTGTCTGGGGAAGAAGCTGTGGAATATGTTGTTGTTGTCGTCGGCAGTTGAATCAAGGTGACTAACATTAGAATGACCAACCAGACGGTACCTGTCACCGTATCGATAAAGATAAACAGTGGCTGCAGACTGCAGATGCATACAGGGGGTCGCTCACTGGGTTCTCAGTGCATCCATGGCTCTTTCAGGGGGTGACACCTCCAATTCGGGGTTCATTTCGGTGAGACAGCCAATCATGTTCTGACTCCATATGTGAAGTGACGTAAAATAAATAGAAACAGTAGCTTTCAGTGGCATGAATCGGCGACTGTTCGCTACCTAGTCGCCGATCGAACCCTACCAAACATGTCCCAGCATCAATTCTACCGTGTACTGTACGACTACCAAGGTCACGATGTGTCTCTGGAATTGTCTCGGCATCGCCAACTCTGCGCTCTGACTCGTTCCTAGCTTCCGACTTGATTCACGTGTCCATCCCCTATGCTCACCGCTGGCTGGCCTATGAGTAACTACAGCTCAGCCATGATGAATTATATATAAAGTGAGGTGGGATTCTTCATTCTCAGGGTCTTGTACCGTACCTGACCTCCGAAAGATTCCCCGACGTCATCTTCGTTTAAGACGGGATCCATCTACTTTTTAAGGGTACCCAGTCCACAGTGGCGTCTGTCTACTCCAGTTTTACTGATATCAGGAAGGAAATCAATTACAACAGCACGCATATTGCCATATTGCCCTAAGAGGCAGTTTGTTGGCGATGCCTTGTTTCTTGTCATCGTCGCATTAATCTCTCTTCTTGACCTATAATTCTTGCAGCCATGTTGTCGCGATCAACGCAACGTCTGGTTAGCCAGCTACGGCCCAGGGCCTTACCATCATTACCTACCCCTGTCTCACAGGCTCCTGCGAAAGCACAATCTCGCTGCTTTGTTGCGACTCGACTAAGACCTTCATCTTCTTCGAAACCTTCTGCTTCTGATAAAGCGGCGCCTGCGCCGAGATACCCAAGTGCTTCCCTCGCAGTGCTCCTCGCTGGAGCAGCTTCCTTCTGTGTTGCCTACCAGTTGTCGCAGCAGTCTCCTACAAGATGCGATTTCCATTCTGAAGCCGAAAGCGTTTCCGACCTCCAAGGAGCCTCTCTGCCCTGCTATCGCATTGATGAAGTGCGCAAGCACGACGCTCGCTCCGACCATCCTTGGGTAATCCACCGTGATAAAGTGTACGACATCACTGAGTGGATAGGCGCGCATCCCGGCGGCGATGTTATTCTTCGCGCTGCAGGCGGTTCTATTGATCGGTACTGGGATATCTTTTCCATCCACAAGAACGACTACGTCTACGATATTCTGAATCAGTACTTGATCGGTTATGTCGCCCCAGAAGATCTGGTCAACGGACGCCCGTCACAAGACGAGATTGAAGACCCCTTCTCCGATGACCCAGCTCGACATCCAGCACTGGTGACCATGACGGAAAAGCCCAGAAATGCAGAAACTCCTGCGAATGCCATGACAAACGAGTTTCTTACTCCCAACGACCTATTCTATGTGCGCAACCATATGTGGGTGCCAAAAATCGCTGAAAATGGCGGTAATCACAATCTCACGATAGAGCTTCCTGATGGCACCATAAAAGAATACACCCTTGATGATCTCAAATCGCGCTTCAAACCTCACAAAGTCACTGCTGCCCTTCAATGTTCTGGCAATCGCCGCCGACACATGAATGAAGGATCGGGAAGAAAGACCAACGGCCTCCCGTGGACAACTGGGGCCATTTCTAATGCTTGCTGGGAAGGCGTACTACTTTCCGATGTGCTAGCGGACGCGGGTTTTGACTTGCAATCAGGATTGACAGGAGAGTCCGAAGCCAAACACGTTCAATTCTCTGGCTTGGAGGCTTACGGCGCATCAATCCCCATCAAGAAGGCTATTGACCCCCAAGGTGACGTGATACTCGCCTACGGAATGAATGGCCAGGCGCTCCCGCGCGACCATGGATTCCCGCTGCGTGCAATTGTCCCAGGACACGTTGCAGCGCGATCTGTGAAATGGCTGAACCATGTCACACTCAGTGAAGACGAGAGCACATCTCAATGGCAGCGCCGCGATTACAAGTGCTTTGGACCAAACCAGACACAGGTAGACTGGGATACCGCACCTGCCATTCAGGAAATGCCTGTTCAGAGTGCCATAACGACCTGCAAACTCGGTGACTGGAAGAAAACCAATGATACTTATACCAAGCCTGCTTCATTGACAGGCTATGCTTACTCAGGTGGTGGCCGTGCCATTGTCCGCGTTGATGTCTCTGCGGACAACGGCAAGACTTGGACACAGGCTTCCATCATTCCCGACTGCTCGACTAAGGAGGGTGAACAGTCTCCCTGTTTTGGCCACGCAGCCTGGGCTTGGCGAAGATGGAAGTTTGACGGACCCGTACCGCTGAGCGCTTTCGAGACGTCAGAGTCCGGGAAGCGCTATGCCACCTTTGTCGTAAAAGCCACCGATGAAGCATACAACACGCAACCAGAGAGTTACGCTGCAACATGGAATATTCGCGGGAACCTTGCTACAGCGTGGCATCGCGTCAAGGTTTGTGATGAAAGCTCTATCGAAGAGGCTCGGGAGTAAATAGCATGGGTAATTAATCAGGTTTCGGACAGGCGAAAAGGGGTAATTGATATTGAGCGAGCGATGGATAGCATGAATTCACAAAGGCCAACGACAAAGGACCATTAATTTATAGATGTATTGAATGTGTCTTATGTTTTAGTATTGAAACTCACGCTGGAATCCAAATACGATGGTGTGCATGTAAATATGTTAACTTCTATTCTCCATTATACAGGTACATCTTAGGATGTATCACACCCCAAGCTTCGCCCAATACTATTCTATCTCCATTGGTCAAAACCTCTAGGTACAAATGCAATGCAGTCAGAGGATTCCCCTTTCTTCAATGATGCTCCTGTCCTGCATCCATAAAAGACTATCTTAGCTTAGCCGCCTGCTGAAGTTCAATCTACTCATCATCGTCGTCTTCGTCGTCCTCGGCATCGGTAAAGTACTCGAACTCGCCAGGCGTCTTTGCCTCTTCATCATCAGAGTCCTCGTCAACAGCAGTTAGAACACCGGCAGCGGCTGCAGCACCCGAGGCATTGCCGCCAGGAGTTTGGGGGTCTGCATCAAGAAGACCGAACGGTGACCGGCCTGAGTTACGCAACAGCTGTCCGAGCATAGCACTGTTGGCTCCTCCTCGCTGGGATTCGGCGATACCGTCAAGCAGAGATCGTCCTTGACCGCCAGATCGTCCACCTCTAACGTTTTGCTGACCCGCAACAGGAGCTCGTTCTGTTGTAACCTTCTTCAGCTTTTCCTCCAACAAAGCCTTCTCCTCCTTAGGTTCGCTGTCAATAAGCAGTAAAGGACCACCAGTGGGCTGTAATAAGTTAGTAAATGCAAGAATTTGGACGCTGTCAGTAAAATTGCTCACCTTCTTCACAGGCTTGTAGCGGCCAGCAGAAAAGCTAATGTACTTGAGTTGGCTGGGAAGTACTCTGGTCATGTTCTCAATCTCGTAGCCAACCTTCTCCTTCTCGGGCTTCTTCTTCGTATCTGTAGACGTAGCGGCTTCCTTCTCTTGCTCCTCCTTCTTGTCATTGGTTTCATCGGCCTTCTTGTCCTCGTCGACGTCCATCTTATCACCACTAGGCTTGGGGGGAACACTGTCGATATCCATGCTCTCTCGTCGTTGAGCGCGCTCCTTCTTCTGAGCTCGTCGCTTTGCTTGCGCAGTGGTCGACAAGATGGCGGTAGCAATCAGCGCCGGTCCCTCCTCAGTCTTGACTTCTTGTTCGGGGGGATAGTCAAAGAGGCTAGGTCGGGTAGCACAGTGGAACTTGAAATCGGGAATCTCAAGATCGGGGTCCAGTCCGATGATGGAGGTGGGGGAGAAGCTCAGTGACAGGAAGTGGGTGAAGGGGAACCAGTACCAGTATTGAGTAAATACAGCCATACCAACGATACCGGCCATGTTAAGATTACCGGTTTGGGTCTGGAGGCCAATGGTGCAGTTGCGGCCACCAGCATCAATGATACCTAGCGCTAGGGCAGCACCAAACTTGGTCATGGCATCTTCATGACGGTCACCGACCACCTTCTTAAGGGTCTTGCGGATTGATGCAACCTTGGGGTTCATGACCTCATTCTGTTGAACAAGGATCATGGCAAGGGAGATTAGAGCACCCTGTCGCACAAAGTCTGTAGGGTCCTTCATCATAGGCTCAAGCAGATCAATGGCCTCATCAAGGCCAGTGCCGGCACACGAGATACCAAGGGCCATGGCGGAACCGTATCGAACGTGAGGGTTGTAAGACTCGGATAGAAGCTCAACCATGCGAGGTACGCTGCCAGGCTTACGGAAAAGGATGAAGCCCAGACTCATCACGGCAATACGACGAACATCGTCGTTCACGTCGCTGACTGCGGTGTGAAGAAGCTTTCGGATGGCCTTGTTGCTGCCAGTACCACAGTAGGCAAGAGCAACAGTCATAATACCACCATATCGCAGAGTAGGATCGGGGTCATTGAGGAGACCCTCAATCAGGACATCGGCTCCTTCTTGGCGACCGAACATGATGAGAGCCATACCAATGGAGAGACCACGGAGGATCTTCTCGTGAGTCGTCTCGTGTGCATATGTGATCATGTCCTCAAGGGCTCTAGCATTGCCAGTACCAAGCATAACAAGACCCATAGCCAAGCCGACAGCTTCACCATTGAGGGCAGAATCTTGGAAAAGAACCTCCCGTAGCTTATCGTAAATGTCCGTATCACCAGTGGCCATTCCTGCAATACCCAGGCCAAGAGCACCACCATGCTGAACGACCTCCTCCTCGGCTTGACCGAATTGTTCCTTGAGATAGTCCAAGGCCTCTGCTCCATGGTTGGCGTGAATTAGTCCGTAAGCGTAGAGGGCACCACCCTGGCTAAAGATAGAGCCACTGCTAAGGCCACCTTGCCTAGGAAGATACGGCTCGAGAAGCTTTCTGGATTGTGAAAGGTTTCCACGGTGAATGACACCAAGCGCGGCAGTAGCGGTAAACTTGGACCAATTCACCGCCTTACCTAGCCATTCTAGATTATCACGGAAGAATTTATCATTTGTAGTTCCCTGGTTCATGAAAGCGTTGCAGAATGTGACAGCAGTATGGAAAATAGAATTGCGGCCTTCAAGACTGTCGCGGACCTTGTTGAGGATGCTCAAGTCAGTTCGGTTGTTGCGGTAAAGGAACTCGAGGTTCAAACGGATGGTCTTGCTGCCGTCGAGGATAGCTCGAATATTGCTATAGGCCTTACGGATAGGCTCGGGAAGATCATTCTCAGGAGAGCTTTGTTGGTTCTGAAGGAGGGACTCGCTCTCGTTGGGCTGTTCACCATTTTCATCGGCCGTGCTCTTGGCAGGCTCGCCGGCAGGCAGTGATTCCAGAACGTTGCCCAGAAACCCTTGTGTACCGTTGTCGTAAAGGTCGAAAGCAATTTGGTAGGCAATGGCGATGGAAGATTGGTCACCCTGCTCAACGAGGGTTTGAAGCATGAGAGAGGCTTCTTCATCAGAGTTGAGATAAACTACACACTTCGCAATAGCAAAGTAGTCAGGGTTAGGAATATCATTGAGGAGGTCAAGGATGAGTCTCAAGATCTCGGTTCGGAAACCTCTCTCCTGAACAATATCCATGCAGATACCCAGCGTGTATTCAATCAAATCCTCAGCTGGGCCGGGGGAGCTTTCGAGGGGGTTTGATTTGGCCTTCTTTTCGTCATCGCTCGCGCGCTTGATGACGCTTCGAAGGACATCCAGGTTCTTGGCCTCAACAGCAATACCAACTACCTGTCGGTATCGACCCTTCTCTAAGCAGCTCTCAAAAAGCCTATCGATGACTCTCTGCAAAGAATCGGTGGCCTGTTCGGGGAGCTCAGTAATGGAGCCAGAGCGGAATTGCTTGAACGAGGGCTGGAAGGTAGCCTCAAGCATAGTGTTGTCGATCGAATCGCGAGAGAGCAACGATTTGGGAGGCAGAGTCGTTCGCGAAAAAGGAGTGGTAGGAGACATAACAGCGCCCTCGGCACCACTGGCGAAGGTGGTAGCTAGCTCGGGAAGATCATCGTTCTTAGAGGCTTGAGGGATAGCTTTCTTCGCAGCGGTCACGGCGATGTACTGGTCGACGCATTTGGAGATGATGGTCTCCTCAAACTCTCCGGGGGAATCGAGCTTGAAGAGATCGCCAGCAGCGAGTGCAAACACCATGCTGTCGTTGTAGGCCTGGAGGTGGTAGTAGACCTTTGCGAGAACAAGCGCAGCGAGCTGGCGTTCGGGGAAGGATTCATCCTCGTAGAGTGCTTCGCTTTAGTATAATGTTAGCAAGCACAACTCAATGCGTCGGGAGAGTAATGCGAGCGTGACGTACATCTGGGTCAGCACAGCAGCAACTTCGGTCCAGACAGTATCTATGTCGTCGTTGAGGGTCTGCAGGGCAAAGACCTTCAGCTCAGGCTCCTCATCGGTGAGAAAGGCGAGAACGCCGGTCGCCGAGACGATACCAGGCATCTTGAGGGGCTGTGAGGGATCGGGGGCGAAGGACGTTTACAGCGGGCAGTACGAGGGTATGTCGGGATAGTAATGGTCGAATTGAGTGATAGATACTATCTCTGTGCAAGTCCAAGGGCGTATATAGAGCCCTGAGACAGGTCGGGTCGTGGATGTACAGTAACAAAGAAGATAGCAAAATAATGAAGAGAGATGGAGGCGATGGATCAGTTGGTGTTTTGCTCCAGAAGGGTAACTCGAAGATGGTCCACGTCAGGCACAGCTCTGCCTTGCAGCGAGTGCACGGACCAACAAGAGCTTCAGGCAGAGTGCAGTTACATAAGCCAATTCGATGAGCAGCACGTGACTAGCGAGATACGCTGTTTGCATCAGTCTCCGTACTAGACTAGATATCTAGGCATGTACTGAACTATCGTTAGGTTGTGGTTGAGAAAGCAGAAGTGAGCTGTTTAGCAGTCTCGAAGTGCTTTTTTATTGTATGAGAACAAGGTTGCTCTCTATGCCCTACATTGTGTGATAACGCAGCCGTAAGTATAGCAAGGGAAGTGTTAAACTTCAGTCTTAGATAGACTTGGTAGATCGCACCACAAAACCATCAATATACTATCATTACTGTCGAGATTCATTCTACAAGAGACAGGTTCTTGCAAGATCGCAACAAGAAAATGTCTCGTATGATGAGCTCTAGCCGGAAACTCTCACGAGCCAGATAGATGTTTGATTGACAGCTTAGGCACAGGAACTTCTGAGTTCAATTGCACTGAACAATGACGTCGCATAGAAGTTGATTGACATCCATGTATATGTAAAGCCTACTGATGTATACACTAGGAAATTTGTTGAAAAGATGGATATCGAATACTCTGCAAATGCTCGGCTCATAAGGCTGATATCCAAAGTTGCGCCCCTGGCTACAAAATGCTTGACCTATCATCCCTGACCTTTGATAATATTTCAGGCATACGAAGCTGACAAGTAGCGTATACAATCTGAAACAACTTGTCTGATTTGAGATTAGGTACTGCTAAGCCTCATGAGGATTCAAGGGTCGGTACTTGGACATCCATAGCTTTCAGGGCATAAAATATGTACCGGCTGGCAACTGGACTTGGCTGCCAAAAAAAAAAAAGAGAGACAGGGAAGGGTTTGCAAACAAAATTTGTCCCGCGTCATGTACATTGGTGCATGTACTGCCACATCCCTGGAGTGAGAGACCTCTAGCGTCAGGCTGTCGCCTATCCCATCTTTGTTTGTCGCCAGAAAACGATGACAGGACACCAACACCAAACGATCAAATCGACTGTAAACTTTTGATATCACGAATAACGCTCAGCGCACACAGTCTATCGACTACGCCGTACGCCCGAGAACCATATCGCCCTGTCGACCAAGACCTAAACGCGAAGTTAATTCGCCAATCGATAATCGTCAATTCGACAGCGTGGCAGCCTCGCCATGGCGGCGTAGAAACATCCAACCCAGTCATCCATGTCCACTTGCGCCTTCCCCCTCGCGCGACGACGACCGTCCTCCATCGCTTTAACGACATTTAATATCCTGTTCCATTGAGGACGACGCCCGTCACCATTTGTCCGCGCTTTATTCGCGTCTATAATTTGGTTTCATACGAGTGATTGGCGTCCAAATTGATTTGTCGTCTCCCCTCGCGCCGGTATCCCGCGGCGTCGTCTTGTCGCAAAATCTTCATCCTTTGTCACTTAATATTATCACCATGGATCTTCGATCCGTTCTGAACACGTCCGAGGGTGGCGACCGCGCTCCTGTCAAGTCCGCGTCGAAGCCGCAACCGCCGCCGCATCTTCAGCAACAGCCTCGCCCACAGCAACAACAGCAACAGCAGATGCAACGACCATCGCAGAGTCCAGCCCAAGCACCCGCTTCACACACCCCCTATTATCACGAATACAATCGCCAACAGCCGCCTCCTCATCCCTCGCCGGGAAAACCAATGCCACAAGAATACATGCCGCATGCTGCCCATCCCCATCATCCTCAGTCGCGGCCACCGTCGCATCATCAGCCATCTCCCCATCAACCGCCGCCTGGTGCGTACCCACCACAATCTCCGTACCAGGCACCCGGGCCATATCCAGGACGTCCTGTGCCGCCTCCGCTACAACCAGCTGGTTCTTTTCACGATGCGCGGTCCCCAAGCGGCCCAACTCCAGGTCAATCCCCTTATCGAGCTTCAACGACCCCTTCCGCTGCATCTGCTGCTGCTGGCTATCCATTTCCCCATACCCAGTCCCCTGCAGAAGTAGCGAGTCCAGTCCAACGACATCAACATTCGCCTGCTCAATACCCTCCTCGGGAAAGCTTCTCACAGGGCCCACAAGTCGTACCCCCCGGTCATGTACACGGCCATTATCCTGCAACTCAGCAACAGCAACAACACCATCAAAGTTCTATTCCCCAGACACCTCCTGTCGGCGCTGCAGTTAACCAGCAATACCTAAACCAACGCCCTCCCTCTGCTTCACGTTCTTCTCATTCTACTCCAACACCAACATCTGCTCATCCTCAACACCCCTACGGATTTATTCAAAATAGCAGTCCTGTTGTCGCTTCGCGCCCACCTCCTGGAGAATACGGTCATAGTCGCCAACCATCCCAGCCCGCTACGCCCGTCGGTCCACCTTTGTCCTCCGGGTCAAGACAAACATCTGTCCCCGGGGTATTCGCACCGCCTTCAAGTCCATACCAACAAAGACTTTCATACACAGCAGCTACTCCAGTAGCGCAAGCACAGACACAGGTACAAGCACAAGCAAAAAGTTCTCCACCTCCACCTCCGCCGCCCGCCAAAGGTATATCTAGTAATTACGGCTCGCCAGCCCCAGACGTACATCGACGATCTCAATCGCATAGTGAACGCGCTCCGAGTCCATCCGTCAGCCCCAAGTCTCGAGTCCCTTCACTTCACAGCAATCCCGATCCACTTGCTGCGCTGGCGGCAGCAGACGCCAAAAATAAACAATCGCAACCGCTTTCTCTTCCACAACCGATGGCTGTAGATACCGAGCGCGCGGCAACCCCTGCCAAGCGCAAACTTGAGGACCGCGTCGACAGCAGTCCCAAGCAGGAGCCAGAAGAGAAGCGGATGAAGTCTAGCGAGGCCAATGGCGACCAAGTTCCTTTCAAGCGCGAATCTGAGTCAGGCCCGCCCTCCGCACCTTTGAGCAGAAAGCGAAGACGCTATTCGCAACCGCCCATATGGGCGCAAGACTCCCGAAGAATGGCGGCCATGCCATCGAACGCCAATTTCGTTCTCCAAAAGAGACTTCATTCGCATATCAACGGAAAACAAGAACAGAACACTCGCCCAAGTCGCCATGCCTCGCCCGAGACGAACAGAGCAATTCCTTCTGCTCATGCTGCGCCACCCGCCGAGCCAGGACCGCAAGAGATCCTCGGTTCGTGGGAGCCTAGCATCACGGGAGTCAAGCCCTTCGAGGACATTAGTAGAAAGGTGGCGGATTTCTTGTTCCTCAACGTGCTCAACGCACCCGATATGATGGAAATTTCCAGCAAAGGTATTCAGTTTGAGGTGGAAGCAAAACTCGGCACTTTGATCGACAAGGACACTGGCCATCGTCGAGTTGAGCGGGGTGTAGCCTCTGAATGCATTTTGATGGATAGCAGTCGCGTCGCTTTTGAAAGCAGCATGACCGAGGTAAGCCTTCCCTATTCTTTATCCCCCTAGCCCACTGTCAATTGCTAACGAGTTCAGGCTGCCCACAAGAAGAACAACGACTTCCTCAACGAAATAGTGAAATCTACACATCCCCGTGGTCCAGGA
Organism: Fusarium nodosum; assembly: GCA_014898975.1. Classification (NCBI taxonomy): domain Eukaryota; kingdom Fungi; phylum Ascomycota; class Sordariomycetes; order Hypocreales; family Nectriaceae; genus Fusarium; species Fusarium nodosum. Next base: position 71,005 of record JAAVUE010000182.1, on the reverse strand, counting down.
GGCGCCAATCATCGTGTTCCCGTTGTCTATAAGCATCGAAGAGAAAGAGATCGTTTCTTCGATTTGCCTGCGGAACTGCAGGATAGAGTCCCTGGCTGCGTAAGAAAACGTTTGGGAAAGGGAAAACGAATCCGCGTGCGAGTGACCCACGACCAGAAAACACAGGAGGTTCTGGGTAAAATTATCAAAGCCCGCATTGCCGACCTCGACATCCATTTCCCACTACTGCCTATGGACTGCCGCATCAGTATCAACCTCGAGATGGATTGGGATGGCTCATTGGAGGAGCTGGAACAAATTCCAAATCCCGGAGATAACCCCGATCGCAACAAGGACAGGCTAAGCTATACGCAAGGGCCGTATCAGATTGACCTCACGCAGGTCATCCACGCTGGCCCAGGGGTACGTTTTCAGCATTACCATCACCCGATTCTTACTAATTGTGCTATAGGGTCGGCTAGAAAAGAAGCATGAACTCGAAATCGAAATCGATCCGAAATTACTTATCGACCAAGGCCGGAAAGCTGCCAGCGGGGCGGCGCATCGTTATCCAGAGCTTGTGGAAGGTCTCGTGGATAATATACGAGTTCTCACCCGTAAGGCACGGGATTTCGAACAGCAATAATAAAGGAACAGTTTGTGAATTGGCGTTGTGAAAAGGACTATCATGAATACCATTGATTTATCGAGTCGTGCTGTGGGAAATCTCGGGCATAGTATGAGCTGAATCATCATACACAGTAGACAATTTTTTATGTCATCCTTGACAAAGTTTCTTGTTGGATACTGAAGCAATCTACCAATGCTTGCTCTACAGTGAATGTGTACCCGTTATGCTCATAAACATCTGTGAATTCAGGATACTCTGCCAATCAAGGTGTTTAACAGCTTTCTTGGTAACAGGCAGCGGGGTGAATTAACGATTGGTGAATTGATTAACTACATATAGGTACTGAATTCGATGTTCCTGCTCATGGCCGATATTCTGAGTAGTACGCTTTTGTCGGTGCAGCAACACGCTCTTCCTGGTAGAAGGCTTCAAAGTCAGTCCCGGCATACCGATTCACTGGAGCAGCAGACATTGCACCTGGGCGCTCCTGGAACCCAGTCGTTCCCGATCCCTTTGAATCATGAATCTCTCCCGCAATCCAACTCAGATAGACTGTCTCGTGCACAAGCACATATCCGCCCGTCCTCCCATCTGAGTTGTCAGGCCCATCAGCACTCTCAAATTCGGGCTTCTTCTCAACCACAAAGATCTCGTTTCTTTTGTGCTTTCTGCGCATTGCGAATGCAATAAAACCAAGAAACCAGAATACGCTGCCACCGATAACAGACCATGTGATGGTGGGCACAAGCCACCACGTAAGTCTTTGTTCTTCGGGTTTTCCAGATCTTTGATCGGGTTCATTGGGCTTGATCCAAATGGTAACGATGGGCCATAGACCACCGATGATATAAATAACAGCACATACGACGCTCAGTGTGGGGTTTATGTGCTTCCCTGTCATCTGGCGCCAAGTCTGAGGAGGTGCTGCTGGGCTTTGTATCTCATCTTTGTCAGTCTTGGGAGGTCCTTTGAAGCGCAGAATCAGAATTCCCAATCCTAGGAAGATGCCGAAAAAGGCGTTGATGACATATGCACTCAAGCTCGTGAGCAATGTATAAGAGCTTTTTGGGTCCATAGTCCAAGTCGCAAAGATCAGGACAAAGCAAGAAGCAAGGTGCAGAACAAAGGCGCCTACGGGGGTTCTCTCCATATGATCTTCGGGCGAGAGCCACCGTGTACTTAGAAGTGAACTAATCATTCCCCTCTTCTTGAGCCAGTTTAGGAGGCGTCCTAACGAGATATCGCCGTCCTGGGCAAAGAACTTGGCATAAGGAATGATCCCCTCCTTTGCAATCTCTTGCTTGACACGGGCAGCGGTGTAAGTCATAACAATGATGTTTCCCATACTTGATATGGCTAAAAGTGCATGAAATATGCGCTTTCCTGTTCCACTGTTGTTCAAACTGCCGAGGGTGAGCTCAAAGAACCTTTGTGCTACGTTATCGTATATTTGGTCATCGCTGGGAACCACCACCATCTGCATGGGCGTCAGAAAATAGGTCTTCGAATGGGAGTGGGAGTATCGGACTTACATAGGAGATATTCACAGCCATATAAAGCAATATAGCGATACTGACGCCGAGCAGCATGGCGACTGGGTGTTTCCGTCTTGGTTGGCTGATCTCACCCATGACATAGTTTGGCTGCTCAAAGCCCGAGAAACTGAAGATGATGGCAAGGAAAGCATGAGCATATCCATTCGCACCACCAGATACGGCGAAGGCACTGGAAGGTCGAGTATTGTTTTCGATCTCCTTTTGCACTGGTTTACCAGCAGCATCTTTTAGGCCTCCAGCTCCGACAACAATAGCTGTCACGATGATAAGGAGAAGCATCATAACTTTAATCATAGCCAGCATGTTGTTGAGAAGAATGCCTCCTCTTCGAGAGAATGTGTGAATGAAGCAAGTGAGGATCGCGATGCCGATGGCGATACCTCTAACGGCACCTGAAGATGGGTTATCATCTCCCGACGCCGAAAGCACCATGGTAGCGAAGTTAATGCAGTTGCCTGCCATGTTGCCAAGTGCTATAAAGCAGAAGCCGAACATGCAGGTACTCAGGAGTACGGTGCCTTTTCTGTAAGCAGGCTTTCGGTAGACATATTGAAGGTAATTAAGATCTCCGCCACTGCGCGGGACACTCTGCTCAATGCCGTTGATAGTGTAACGAGGAACATTGAGGCCGTACTCGATATAGACGTGAACACCCGAGAGGCAGTAGACCACCCCAGCAAGCCAGAGTAGAAGTGTTGCACCTGTTGAACGAGTTCCTTGCATCACCCTTTGGGGCGAGTTGAAGATGCCAGTTCCTATTCAAAATAAATCAGTAACTGAATGTCAAGCTGCGAGCTATTCGTCTCGTCTCGGTAGAGATGGGATGAAATGAGATGAGATGGTAAATTCAGTTGTTGAAAATTCAGTAGGAGCACCTTCCAAAATGGATATTCAGGATTCTTCTGACACATAAAAATCCAAGCTTGGGTCAGAGAAGGAGCTATCCATCGATCTTGACGAGGAGATCCCCGATTCTACTTCCCCACTTGGGGGCATCCGATCTCTTATGATTCAACTTAAATCCAACCTCAACACAACATACCACCATGAACCATCATGGTAATGAAGCATGGAATCTATTTCTTCAAGGCGAGTCGCGCCAAAGCGAAATATCAAAGACTTACCAATCATCCGGTTAAGCACCAGACACATGACATCAAAGTACCCAAGTTTGAATGCCTCTTTAGGCGCAGATGTGTAGATCTGGCCTGGGTTATCGTCCTCAAAAAGAGAATCAAGGTCGCTATCATCAGCTCGAACATCGCGCTGTGGCGGTTCAGCTTGGCGATTTTGGTTCCGGTATGCTGCAAAGTCGTCCATGATGATTGTGCTTTTCAGAGGCCAGTAGCCCTTCGAGATGGACTTACAAGACTCAGCCCAGTTGATCTGGAGTCAGCTTGAACGATAAGATAGTACTAGGCCGGTCCTGGCATCTAGTCAAGTTGACGGGGTCTTGTACTTGATGTGCGCAAAGGCAAACAGCCGAGCAGATCCAGCTTGGTTATCATGGTTGTCTGGGACACATGGGTGTTAAGTAAGGCCCTCGATGTTCTATATGCAAGGCATGGCGATCACACCAAAGCCGGGCGTTCAGCTCTCGGTCCAAAATAGTTGGTCGACCAAGCACACAATGCGTTTCAAGCCTCATCACCATCGTGTGACCTTTTCAATTCCCTTGTCGCTCTAGGCAGACTTTCCCCTCATTTTGGAAACCCGACAGCCCTGTTATCTACTATCTGCCAAAAACGCCTTGCACATACCTTCCAACAGAACAGAACCATAAACGCTAGCCGTTGCGCTTCTAGCGTCTTGGTGACACGCAGGTAGATAACTCAAACAACCAATCCATTACCCTTGCATCACATAGCCCCGATGATCTCAAACATAGACTAATGGGATACTTGCAGAAATGCCAAGATGAGCTGAAAAAACGCCCAGTTTCAATCCATTTTTGAGGAAATCAAGAACGGACTTGTTGTAGCCTGGAAACGATATACTCGGCCTGGAAACAATAAAGATATTATACAATATTCCTTGATCCTGTTCTGGGTGCAAACCAGAGGCAGGCGGGAATACCATTTATCTTAACGACCAAAGCCTCGAAAACTCCAGGCAAGTGCTTGTTGATAAGGAACTTACTATTATCCCCAGCCCTTTCACTCTCTACCCCGCTACTAGGCTACTAGGCTACTAGGTACGGATGGTTGCTCGCGCAGGTCACCCGCCTGGGTAACCAACACTATGATTTGAATCGGCCACGCATCTGTGTGAATCTGCCTAGCTTGCTGTGGAAGCTGCTCTACCTTGTTGCAATCACTTTGAGTTACTTGCTGCCAGCCACGCTGAATGTGTACGTGCCTCACGGATGCAGGACTTACACATCTGCCTCTTATCTTGTTTTACTAGGACTCATTTAGCCCTTGCATCTTTCGTCCTCAGGTCGGTTTGGGGGGCGTCATTCATGCCAATCAGGCTGGTCAGGTTCAGATCCTGTGTCACCTTTCTTCCTTCACACTTCAAGGAACAACCCCGTTGAGAAAACTTCTTTATGGTGTTGCTGCCCCTAACCGGTCTTCAACGAACTATAGGTTCCATCGACGGCTGTATTTCTCCAAGTGATCATCTCTAGCTTCCTATTACAGACTCGTATTGTTTAAAGCTCTTTTTTTGTGAATAGTTAAAGCACCGTCCGATGGCAGGTCCTTTACAGGTTGGAGACATCCTCAACCTTGGGCGCCTAGCCTGGGACATCTACCGTTATGGCTGGAAAGAAGATTATAATGCGAGTAAGTGCAGAGCCCGGTTCCTTAGTTTTCTATGAATATGTTATGCCTCGCAAGGCTTTCCTTATCCGTGCCGAACGATCGGCGACAAGCATATGCGTCTTTTGAGCGTTCGTGAATTCGTCTCATGTGTCTCTCATTATCTAACTGTCTCCCAGCACGACAGTACTCAGAGTTTGGAAGAGATGTCAGAGGCTTGGCCGAAAACCTCGATATTCTTAGCAGAGTGATTACATGGGCAGATGACTCCCTTCAAACCCAACGGAGGCCAGGAGTGCCAGCAAAGTTACGATGGGACCGAACTTCACTCATCGAGATTGTCGGAGACTACGAGAATACACTGCGAGAATGCCATCAACTTCTCGTATCCAATGATCGGTATGGGAAGGGGAGCAAACCTCTACGCAACATAGAGTGGAACGTACTCGTCCAGCCTTTGGCAGATCAGCTACGTCAGAGAATCATGCTACATAACTCCAAAATTCTCCATGTTTTGAAACCATTAGAGGTGTAAGTATAATCATTGAAGTCGTTGTTTGTTCTTCAGCAAGCTAACCAGGAAAGTGACCTTCTTCTTCGTGTGCGGCAAGATATTGAGCTCATGCATCGAGACCTCGCAGAACGGATCACTGTCGTGCAACATGATATTCGCCGTTTGATGGGGGTTCTGATTCCCGACCTTGACGAAGCACTTGAACAACGGACTCAGCGAAGCGTCGTTCTCTTAGAGGTTCCTGTCGATTTGGATGATCAGTTTCGCTTTGCAGCTCTTGCTAGCCATCCGAAATATCGTGTTGAGGACGATTTTGAGCTGGGTGAACTGTCGGATGCATTCATACTAAATTTTCACAAGAGTACTATCAACTTCCAATCCGGAATGCTAGTCGAGGATCGCGTCCCAGCTGTCGATCAGTATCTCAACCTCTTAAAGTGCGTATGGATTTTCAAAAGAATGCAGGCGTCTCCAACCCTAATAGCAGCGAACAAAGACACATCACATTGGCCTTCGTACACTCGACAACTAGAAGATGTAAGTGCTTTGTTGCAAATGAACATCTGGTACTAACAACTATAGGACCTTTCTTCACAATGTTCTCGTTTTGGCACAGAGCTGGTGACGCCCAGAATCATTACTTCGACGCTCAAGAGAGATATGTTTACTATCTGGCCCGAGAAAGACCCTGCCCCTCTTGTCGACGTGGTAACCAGGGACGAGATGATGGAGCAGCTCCTTGAGATGTAAGTCATATATGCCCTCTCTTTTCACCACCGCTAATTTCCCCAGGCCTTTACGGAGCTATAGCGCAGGTGTTGAAAAGAAGGCCAAGCTGCTTCGTAGGCTAGATACCGATGGACGGCGCTTCCGAGTCATCATGTCAGGCTCAGAACAAGCGGCGAATGGCAGACCAAGACAAGAAGGTAGTTTATTTATGATGTTTAAATAATCTACAAGTGCTGACTATGATAGCTGAAACCATCGATTTCGACATCACCTCCATGGTGTTTAACCCTCAGTACGCTTTGCCCATTGGTACTCACATGACACAAGAGATAATCATGCGACAAAGTGAGAGAATAGCAAGGCTAGACTTTCTCGATGGGAGTGACATACTGAAGTTCCAGCAAGCAGTGACAGGCTTCAAGCCGTGGGACTCTTACACGCAATATGATTGTCAAGTCATCTTTGTCCTTGATGGAGTCGATAATATCATGGAGAACGCCTCGCTCCAACTCTGGATACCTAAACAAACCGCAGGTTCGCTGATCACAAATAGCGACGCTGCCGCCAATACTACCAACGGGTCAGTGACTAGCCGACAGAATTCCATATCGACACTTGCTTCAGCTGCCACTCGGGATTCATCCCTTAGAGTGGGTGAAAGCTTTACAGTATCAAGTCCAATGCTTCAGCCGAGCACATCACTCGCTTCAGCTGCCGTTCGGAGCTCGCCCCCTGGAGTGAACAGTGGAAACAACAGGGATAGATTTCCAAACAACCCTTCAGGGCGTTTTCCAAATCTTGCGACAATTCCACAAAGACAACCTGTGGGCTTTGACCCATATGAGAATTGGCCAGCAAGAAGCTCCCCGGAGCCTATCGGGTCGCCACCCATTCAAAGGCAGAACTTCTTTCCAACACAAGGACCACCACGCGAGTCGCCCCCTCGAAAACCTGTAGGGTCATCTGCGTCACCCTCTAGATCGGCATCTCTTGCTGGCGTTCGGTCTAACAGTACAACTACAACTACGTTTAGGAGTAGGCGCTCCTTCAGTATTTTCAGTGACAAATCAAACAACAGCAATTCCTCCAGCAGCGACGTTGGCAGTGTGAGTGTTTCAACCGGAACCAACTCCACAGGTCTTCTCCACAAGCGTCCGGTAAAGCCAATGCTTGTCCTTTTCACACAAAGTCGTCAAGGCGATAAGTTCTCGTTCGTGACGATTCAGATCGATGACGAAACGAGTATGAATCCTGAACGCTGTGATTGCCGTAAATCGGGAAGAGATGGTGCATTGTGTGAAATCGCGGCCATCGAGAAGAAGAAGGGGCATTCTATCGTCGCAGCCCGGCGGTATGAACAATCGAGTTCGGACGGCGGAATGGACTGGAATCTGGCCCAGTTGGCACTCAATAATCCAGCTTCAACGAGCAGCAGTGCCAGTTGGCCAAATCTCAAACGACTCAGCATCAAGTTCCCTAACCCTCGAGCCAGAGCCTACTTTTGTGGCACGCCAAATGTCTGTCACTGCAAGGTCAAAACGGAAGCTGATGCACGTGAATGCATACGAAACGGACATCGTGGTCTATGGGGCGAGGTGCAACAAAGCTACAGAAAGCAGATGAATAACTTCCACAAGCAGCGTTATGAGGGTAGATCACAAGTTGTGTACGGAGTGACGAATTAACTCAGACACGGGGAATTTCTTAGTCGATATAATTCAAATATAGCGTGAATGGGAGTACGGGTAAATGTTATACAATGGGTGAACGATCCGGATGGGCGCGGAGTATTAGGGGCGTTGTTTTGGCAACCTTCTGGCAGCTACAATGTTAAGTAATTGTTATTTCACGCAGGTATTCGTTTCGGTATGGGAGTTATTAAATAGTTGAAACGCCTCAATTGTTATAAATAGAAATTTTTGATCCAATTTTGAACAACTATATTTCTTTTTATGCAATCCGTCTTTCCCTCATGATTTGCATAAATACAAGAGCCGTGCTAACTTTCGTATGCCGAGCGTAAGTGCTCTTCATTCTCATCATTAACCCTCCTTTTTCGGATCCATGCTATGATCTCGACTTGATCCCGCAATTGCCTTGTTCTCCTCTGTCTCCTCGTGCATCGTAACGTCAGTCGTTGATCGTGCAGCATCGATTTCATCTCCCAACTCTTCAGGAAGGGTGAGATTCAATACCACGCAGACGATGGCTGCAATTGCAAACCCGGTCTCCATTATAAGGACGATGGCGTCCAAGAAGCCCTGCAAGGAGCGGTTGTCTCCCTTATATGTGAAGACGCTGTCGAAGTAATTTGGAAGAAGTGTAGCACCATATCCCAAAGCGAAGCCAGCAGTGAGAATAAAGCGGTTGCGTCTAGTGAATGGCACACCACGGACGATGATTGACATTCCAGAGACAGCAACGGCGCTGAAGAGGAAGGTGGTCATACCGCCAAGAACAGCTGACGGGATGGCGATAAGAGCCGCAGCAAACTTTGCGAAAATGCCCATAATAACTAAGAACATTGCACACGCAAGACCAGCTTTGCGGTTAGCACAGCGGGTGAGAACAATAACACCGTTGTTCTGGGCGAAGACTGACATGGGAGTCATGGTCATCAGAGCACCAATGCAGCCTGCAATGCCATCAGACAAGATACCACCCTGGATACGAGACTCATAAGTTTTTCCAGTGACCTCGAGTTTCGAAACGTCACATGTAGCCGTGACATCGCCGATAGCTTCCGTAGCGCAGACGAGGTAAACTGCGATGAGAGGGAGGACGAGCGGTCCATAAACTGAAAGTGGGAAGGTGTGAACCCATGCGAACGATGCAACAGGAGCTGCGTCAATACCAGATCGGTCGAAGTAGCCACAAGCAGCAGCAATAATGCAGCCAACCAGTAATCCAATAACGACTGACGTAGATTTCATGATGGGCGAGCCAAATCGTTCACACAGAATGATGGCAACAAATACAGAGAATCCCAAGCCCAGGAATTCTGCAGATCCCCAGGGCAGAGGATGGGGTGCGTTAATATCAGGGCATAGGGCGAACAATCCATTAGTAGCTGTCATACAGCCTCCGCTGCCTCCCATCCAGTTGGAGAAACCCGACTTGATGAGTTTGATGCCAATAAGCATAACCGTAGGGCCAGTAACAATAGGTGGCAGTACTCGCAACAGGAACTTGGCAGGGATGAAAGAAACCAGAATGTTGACAAGAGCGCATACGGCCGAGGTACCCAGGATGGCTCCATATCCCTCAGGGCAGGGCAAAGGGTTTCCGTCAGAGTCGGAAGGACAGAAGCCATTAGCGTACATCTGGGTGAGGCTTCCTTGTGCAACTGGGATCACGGAGAAGGAGACTCCCACGACCGATAGTACTCCAGTACCGAGGTAATATCTGTACAATAATTGTCAGCATGATATTCAGCATAACTACCTCAACCACCAAGCTTACTGTGTGCCGAAAAGTCTGAACCGAGTAATCTGGACAGCGGAAAAGATGCCTGAAACAATGAGGGCAGTTGAGACCAGGTATTGTTGCTGTTCAGGTAATAGATTGGCGCTGCTGCTGATGATAATGGGTGGTGTAATGACTCCTGCTAACATAGCCAGTGCATGCTGGAACCCTAAGAGTAAACCTAGAAGAACTGGCATCTTGTCGTTGAGTCCAAAGAAAGGGCTTGGGTTAACGCTCTTCTTCATGAAAGGCAGGTTTGGCCGAAAGAGGAAACCATAATCGTAATCGCCGATTAGACCGTGTCTAGTTGTGAAGGCCTTGACGAGGCCATTGCATCGCTGAGCAATTGTCTTGGACGGCGCATGCTCAGGCGCAATGGATTGTGGTCCTTGATCCTCATCCATTGTTGAAGTGGTGAATTGAAGTTGTGTGAAGAAATCCGAAATGGGCCAACGTTGGAGCGGTTTTGACTTGTTAAAGGTTGTCTGGGGTGTCGATCATTAACAACCGAAGCTAATAAGGTATCTTGATGTCGATCAACCACCAAGTCAGATGAGATGGAGATAGCCGAGTGTTGAAGTATCAGACAAAGATAAACGAAACGGGGAGTTCGAGTATGGTCAATTGGTAGTTATAAAATTCCAATTAAATCTGCCTGAGCACAAAACACGACTGGCAACCAGATGAGGTCGTTGTCGGTTGTGGCTAGAGGTGTTTTTCGTGTTAGTTATTCAAGATGTGTAATTGATAACTCGTGGATCCCAGAGATAGCTTAGATAGCTTATCAGCACTTCCTGATCCCCGGATGCTTGCTGAATGGTTGGAGAGGAACAAAGTGGGCAGTTGCGGGCCCAAAGACGGATATCGACCGACGGGATCAGTTAACAAAACATGTGATGGTAATCTGAGAGTCCTTCTCTGGACTTTGAAGGGTGCATCAGTGCTTCCTTTTAATGATTGAGAAAAGTCCCATGGTGGACAACCCAGAGAGAGCTGTTATCAACCCAGGAAAGTGTCGTTGGACATTGTACCAAGCGTGGGGGAGAGACGAAGGCATGCATGCAGCCTGTTACAAAATAGTTAGACTAATGAGCTGGGTGCTGGGTTGGATCGAGGGGATGAGATAGCGCATCGGCGCTTCGTCTGGGGTCATCGCATCGCCCGTCGCCGTGGATTCGGGTCAGGTCGCAATATTAACCATCTGAATCAATTGATTATCCTCCTTACTTCAATTAAGTATCTTTCTTCAGGCAGTGTCTTGGACAGCACATTCCAGACCCTTCAGCCTACGGGCTTAATACGACCAGTTGGAAAAGTCAACCCATTTTCTGAAGAACATGAGGCTGGCTTGGTCTTGAGGTAACAGGGAATTCGTTGTCGTCCGTTTCGATTCTATCTATCTCCGGTACACACTATGCAGGCATTCGAACGCCACACTGGCTGAGGGAGCACACCTTTTTCTTGTGCCCAGCCTTGGGCCGTCGGCCAGCTCAAAGCTTATCAGATATGGTGAATGCGAGGGGCTGTCGGCTGTCGGCAGCGTCCGGCAGTGATAGAATCCTTTATTAAGGTGCTTGTGAACGGGATCGGGCGACTGCGCAGTCGCAACAGCTTTTGACGATGAAGTTATTTGACAGAGAGAGGTGCTCGAGATCGCACGGTGTCGCCCGTAACGGTTGTTATCAGATTTGCAAGATAGACGATGCCTAGGTCCCAAGGTATGGTCAGAAACGTAGAGTCATCAATTGTAGTAAAAGTAACCAAGCGCTTGGGATGAGTGAAGAATAATACGATTGTGAAGATGATGAGGAAGGAAAAGAGTAACAAGGGCAAGTACCATGGCATAAGCTAAGAGCGGGAGGCACTAGGAACTACCGCTACCTACCTGCCTACTAATCCACATCTACGACGGTGTTACAAAACGTAACTACGTTCTCCCACTTGTATTACTATTTTCCTATAAAGAGCGGCGTTTATAGTATGACGCTAATTTGATTTGATTTGTGATTTTATTCTGCAGAGAAGAAGATGTCTCTTATGCTCCTAGCGGCCAATTTGTCTGTTACATACCCTATACACCAAAGTCGCAAGCAGAGCGAATAAGTCAGAGCTTGCTTTTAAGATGTGTATGAGCTTAACGAAGTATCTAGGAAAATGACTCATAAAATTTTCAACTGAAACTATTCTGATCATAATGTATGCAATGTAAATGACATTTGAGCCTGGTCCAGGCATACTCATAGACTTGTTGGTGCGTGGTATTAACCGACTTGATATTTCGCCTCTCCTGTATCCAGCGGTCAGGATGCTAAAAAGTCGGCCCAAGACAGTACAGTAAAAGCGCCTGAAATTCTTTGTCTCTTGGGTCTTCTGAAGGCGTCAAGGTATAGTACTACTTCGGAAATCATGCGTCTAGGATCAAGGGACAGAACGATTCACGATGGTTCCGCAATGGTATCAATGGTGGAGATTCATCGGCAACACGGTCCACAATCTCTGGGGTAAAGTCACTTTTTTTAGTCTATTCCCCAGTTGTCTGTGCTTGGCAGACCCAGGGCCAAGCAGAACCAGTTGCTTTATTGAACCGAAACAAACGCAGCTAGCCATGTAGCCGAAGAGCAAGTATGTTCAAGGCATGAAGAAGTGCTGTTTCGAAGCACATTTTGGGACCTACATGCCTCCTGATCACTAACGTTGGCTACCAGAAAGAATACTCCTTGGGCTTGCTTTCAGAGATCACTGGCAGGGAGTGAGCCTGTTTGTGCCTATCAGAATGAGCAGAGCTTAGCTCTCGGTCCTCACAGCTCAATTAGTCCACCCTGGATGGTGGCGTGGAGAAAGTGGCTAATAGTGAATTCGTGAGCTTTTGACGATCAAATATCTTACTTGAGATCAACTCATGAACGGGGAATTCATGTCAGAAGTTTTTTCGACGTTGGTCATGAATCCCTTCGCCACATAAACAGAGGGATGATCAAAATTGGGCTCCTCATTGGCGGACTTGCTCCGAGCTCGATGAGATCATGTCTCCCGATCGTGCTCCATATTTGTAAGTCATGCTCCGGGTCGGCGCGGAAAAACCACCTCTAATGCCATTCTGAGGGTGGATTCGATTCCCATTTGTTGCACAATCGACATCTTGGTTTACAGCATTATCCTCGCCCCCTTGAAGCATCGGTTTTTTCAGGGTCTTTCTCTCACGCAGGGTCCAGCAACAAAGCAAAAAACCACACAAAGTTTAGCCGACAAGTTGCCACTGCCACTCTAACAGCACCTGTTATTTTCTGTTCATTGGGCCTTTTTCTTTTTGCGCTGTTGCTTACTACTGAATTAGGAGAAAGGAGAGCAAAGCAAAGAAAATCAAATTTCCTTAGGCTTGTGTCCTCTCATTCTGCAGTGCTAGGCAATCGAGTGGACAAAACGACCAAGCGTGGCGTCTTTTTGCGTGGCGAAAAAGCACCGCAAAAGGGTCGCTTCCTACAGGTGCGTGCTGTTACTGCTACTGCTACCGTGTCTGTGTCGTCGTTTGGTGCAACGGAAAGGGATTTTCACACAAAAGGTCTGTCTCCAGGTAGCCCAGCCAGGTCACGGCCACGCCAATCTTGCTTGCCCATAATTAATGGATGCGCCCTAGCTTACCTCGCCGTGCTATGTTTCTGACTTGTGATTCTTTTGATCCTTCATCAAATTTCCTGCGAGTTTTCATTTTCTCTTCCAACAATCGTCCTCAACCATTTCCTGTCATTTTGGGCACTTGGTTGATGTCGCACACGTTGGACTTTGCTCTTCCTCCCACGACTATTCGGACTGGAGTACCGGCGTCGGCCCTTCATGCGACGCTCCACCAGAGCTATACATTGTCTCTCACCGCAAAAAGTCACGGACCCAGATCTTATCGCTATACGTGCGAAGCTTTTTAATGCTTTTACTGTCAAGGCGGCCGCTCTCGTGACGCCGCCGGCCACCAACTTGTCTCCTCCGTATTCTCACGCCGGTCCGCATCCGGGTCCGAATCAGGGTCCGGGTCCGTCCGGCACTACCCAACGCTCTCGCTCACGATCATCTCGACATCGACGAACACGCCGTCATTCTAAACCACGAATAGTTGTTGGTCCCGATACCATTCATCGACTGCCATCTGAGCTGGCTCGATTGCACCTGTCGTCGCCCCTCATAATCTCAAGCCCTTCACGATTAAATATCGCCCGCAAAATTCAGGCCATCATTCCGAACCTCGATAGCCGAATTCTGAGCTCAGCCGTCGTTTCAGTATCCTCCTGTATTTCCAGCAAAGACTGCGTTGTTAGTGTTGGAGGTGGCTCTGCTATTACTCTGGCTCGAGCCGTTAGCCTACGAAAAGGGATTCCTCACGTTTGCATCCCCACTACCTACAGCGGAAGCGAACTACACGCCGGCGCCAGGCCCGGTGATTCTGCAACTGAAGGGGAAGCTAGGGAACTCGCAAACGAAGCCAAGACACTCCCTGCCGTTATTATTTACGACGACAACCTGACTATGAGCTCTCCTACCCAATTTTCGGCACCCAGTGATGAGAAAGTCATGGAGGACTTTGCTCGCGCCGATGAACTGCCCAAGTCTGAAGATGGCTGCTGGAGCTATCTCCATATTCCAGGCGTCTAAAACCATCAGGGGCTTGTCACATACGACAGTTCCATACTCACGATTCTTTTTAACAAACCGTCATATAATCTGCGAGGAGTCTTCAACCTCCTTTTCTCATTCCAGATCGCCTTTTCTACATACCGATTTCACGGTTTCCGGGATCATGATTATTTGTGCGATATTCACACGGACGCACGCCGCCAACCACCTCGACGTCCCCATCAGCGTTGAGGAGCTACAGGGAACGAAGCCGACCCTCCCGCCCCACGGAGTTCTGTACCACTTCTCTACTAAGGCGACAGGACGTCGGGTGCTTCTCTACAAGACGGCGAACAACGGCTGAATCTTCTAGGATTCTCTGCTGTAGAGCAATTCTGGGAGGATGCTGCCTCAAGTCATCTTTTCTTTTTTAGGTACCAGCTCAGATGCAACCTCTGGCACCATGTCATGGCCGGTGAGGTATCTGCTTCTGCCCCTCACCGGGATAGAAAAAGTGCACTTGCATTCCGAAGCCACTGGGCTTCGAGAAGACTCATTATAAGGGGCTACTGGGCCCCGAGTCAAACATGAGGCCACTGGGCCTCAATGAAGTATCGTCCTCGGGCGTGTAGCATCGACTGAGGACGATACTTACTCCCGACTCAAACACGAATGGGTTCTTGTTGGTTATTTCACTATGTGATCATGCTTCGTTTCGGAAGACTACCAACTGTACATGAGTCGTTGGATGCTCACCTCCTAGGGTGGGCTTCTTCAAAAAAAAAATATATATATATATATAGATAGCCAGATTTATAAACATGAAAGGCTGTCAACATTAAACTCGTTCTTTTAGGATACTTTTGTGGTTTCTGTCCCAAAGCACGCGCACTAAATCTTTGGCGCAATACTTCAAAGGGGATAATTATTGTAGTTGATCTTTACGGTTGGAAAAAATGGCGAAGGTCAGGGGAGACTCCTGTATCATTTCGCTTGACAGATACACGCTTCAATACTTCTATACTCGATAAAGCCAATAAGCTACTGGCACACTTCTAACCCTTGCGATAAAGACCAACAAGTGTTCATAGTACACCAGGAGATAGGGTTCAGTCCAAACCCTCAAGCCCTATCACACCGTGGTGTCCATAATTCCCAAGCTTGGACTTTTGCGACTCTTTGCGTCGCTTCGCCCGTTGCTTCATCTCTGCAATGTGGTCTACCTCACTGTCGTCGTCGCTGTCGCTCTCTGCAGGCCGCTTGCCATTGTCCTCCTCCTCCTCTTCGTCGTCGTCGCTGCCATCGCCTTGAAGAGCAGAAAGCTCTTCCCAAAGCTTGACAGTCTTTCCACCGGCACTGATAAGTCGGTTCGTAGAATCAAAGCCTAGTGATACGACGCTCTCCATATGATCGTGGCGCAGGTTGGCCGTAAAGTCAACCTCTCTACGGACGACATCGACAATACGTAGGCTTCCGTCACCAAGACCGCAAATGACTTTCTTTCCAAGTCCCATCTCTTGTGGGACCAAGACCGTGGCATCAATACTCTCACCACCCCTCTTGTCGCCATCGACGATGATTCGTTCCTGCTGATCATCCCAGGCTCCCTTGTCCCACAAAGTCAGCACTCCAGAACCTGAACCACACGCGAAGACACCATTTTCGCGATGTCCCTTGGGGCCCATGCCCGCGATGTAACACGAAGACAACAACTCGTCCTCCTGGTCATCGCTACGGACAAGCACTCCTCTCCTGAAATCAGTCACAGCCAGGGTAGTACCACCAGTACTGATAAACTGTTTAGGAAATCCACTAGTGCTCATCTGCGTCGGTGGTAGAGGTGTAACCGAAGAGATGTAATCGGAATGAGGCCGATGCGATGAAACAGGCTTCTTACTCGGGGTACTGCCTCGAATGTCGAATATATGAAGGGCACCAGAATCGGTCGCTAGAAGAAGACACTGCGGGTTCAGTACGTGGAGCAAAGTTGGCGCATCATCCATGTCTCTTTGTTTCGGGACCGCCAACTTGGAAACAACTTGTCCAGTCGTGGGCTCGAAGTGCTTAACCAGACAATCGGTACCTGCAGAGTAGACAGCTACAGCGCGTCAGCAAACATATGCAGATATTGACAAAGGCCGATAAATCCTACCTGATCCGTCCATAGCGTAGACCAAAGACCTGCAGCTACCCTTGTGTCGTCGAGTGCGCCAAACCGAATCTATCATGCCTTTTCCATCGCTCAATACGCTGGTATCCCCATCGGCGCTTTCGTCTGAGGAAGAGCCAGGCGGCAACCGGAAGGTTTCGACATAGCCGTTTGAGAGGCCAACTGTGAGAAGGGGTTCGGAAGGGTGTAGAGCGGTCGTGAAAACATCCGCCGAAAGAGGTAAGGTACAAGTATTCTCGAACATGATGAAGGTTTATTGTATGCAGTTGAATGATGAGAAGTACAGACGATATCTAGCGAGTAAGTAATAGAAAAGTTAGCCTCCAACCTTTGGGGGTTACAAAATTAAACAGCCAAGGAGTCTAGTGTAAAAAGGATAAGCTGACTTACTGATTTTGTCTCTGGTCTTTCTAGTGCCTAACTTTTTTACGCCCTGCGGCTTGGGTATTGTATGTAGTCGAATATATTATTCGAATGGGTTGTTTAACGGAACAGATAGTGGTCAATTGGAACGGAAGTTGGCCAGACAAGCTGATTGAAAAATACCGGAAACAATAGCAACTTGTACGTGTTGGAGTGAGAATACAAGTGCTCAGATTCCTGTTTTTTTTCGCAACCATCTGCCAGAGTAACAATGAAGAAAAAAAGAAGTCGCGACATTATACCGTGCGTGCGTTATCGATAACAGTATGATGCACTGTGCAACAACCCAAGCATGGGCCAAGGTTCGATGCAAAACATCGTGCTGGAAGGTGTCCATAGCAGTCTCGACCCAATCAGCCAATCTAGGTGCCTGCCCGTACATTGGAACTACTAATTATTAATTACTAATCTGATAGTACCCATCATTAGGTAGGTATCTAGTAGGTTAGTAGATAGTTGCTACAAAACTCTGGTTCCATTAGAATTGGCCTAGCCTTCAAATGTTGCCTGAACATTTTGGTAGCTCATACGCGCAATGCAAACATGTCGCGTTTTTCACGAAATAATAATTCTCTATAGCCATACAAATCCGTTGTCTGACTCAGTGAAAAAAGCCCATGCAGTGAGAATGGAGTTTTAGATAAAGTCCATCGATCGATCTCCCGTCTTTTATGTGGTAGATCCCTCTGCTAGGTGCGGAAAGCTCCACTATAACATGCTTTTTTAGAGGCTGTAGGACCTCTCACAGGCTGGGTTGGGCGGGGTGGCAACAGGTAGCTCCGGAACATATCCATGCGGTGGGTGAGCCTATGGACTTGATCTAATCCCCGTCCATCCTTAAGAGGTAGCCTAGCCCAGACCAGTCCTTCTGATGCAAGGTTGGTCTGGTTGAGGAATTCTGCCAGGCTACTCACTATCTATTTTCAACGGCCTTGTTTGTTCCTGAACACAATTAAACTAAACATTGACAAGATATTCCATCAGCTTGTATGCGCTGCACGCGCATGTGCACGTACAAGCGCGGTGTCCATCATGAACGGTAGCAAGGTGTCCGAGGCGACTCGAGAGCGAGAGACATTCAAGTACGTACGCATCGTTGACTTCGCCGAGCTCTCTCTCTCTCCACCATTGCTTTTCACATATCGTGGCCTGTAACGTCTGACCAGCTTTCAGATATGACTCGGTCCTTGTTGCTAATTCAGTGCGCAATGATGTCACAAATCTCATTCCTCCCTCTTCATTGCGGCCATGCTCGGATCCTGCCATGACAGCTTTGGCACAAGTCGCACTGTTGCGGCTTGGTGCCACTCGTGCCATGATATCCTTGTTCGATTGCCAGAACCAGCATATCATCGCAGAGGCTACTCCCGCAATGCCCATATCTGCTCACAGCACCCTCCCCGTCTCTGGTCCGGATAGTCTTTGGCTTTGCGGGACCTCAATACCTCGGGGTTACGGTGTTTGTGATGTTGTATTGGGCCCTCCAGGGCTGGATGACATTTCACAAATCACACCGTCTCCAGAATACCCCATCAGAGTCGTAAGTGACCTCGCCACAAGTGAAGAGTTTCGGCATACATGGTATTATCAGTCACGGCCTGAGCACCGTTTCTATGCAGGTGTCCCTATTACAACACCTCGAGGGATCAATATCGGCGTCATCTGCATTTTAGACAACAAGCCACGAGAGTCATTCGATGAAGCATCCATTCAGATCATGCGAGATATATCAGCATCTATCTTGGGTCAGATGAAACTAACGCGATCTGGAGACGGGCGACGGCCTGGAGAGCGTATGGTACGTGGCCTAGGAAGTTACGTCGAAGGAAAGGCGACCATGTCTGGTTGGCGGTCTAGTTTCACTCACGTGTTCGACACAGATGCTGGTACAGAAGAAGGGGCACTTAATCAGACTCAGCAAAATTTACAGAATCGACGTGACCATGCTTCATCTATTGGAAGCTCAGAACAAGCGGCAACACCAGACACTTTTATTCTTGAAAGTCCTATGGAAAAGAGGTCATTGAGCCCCCCTCGTCCGACAGAAAGGCAATCCCATGAAGTAGACGCGCCAGGAGAAGAATCACGACAGAGCCAGCTAAAACAAATATTCTCCAAAGCTGCCAATATCCTCAGAGAGTCAATAGAAGTTGAAGGGGTCCTGTTTTTGGATGCAAGTGTAAGCACTTTCGCTGGCAGGGTTAGGTCTGGTTCGGTCCCGCACGAATCCCAGACTCACCAACGCTCTTCGTCCTCGTCATCCTCTTCATCTACAAGCCGAGGTCATATCTCTGTCTCATCACCCAAAGGTTCTGGATACCCCCACACAAAGGGAGCCTCGTGCCCTATTCTTGGCTTTTCGACTTCCATGTCATCGAGTATCAACGGTGAAAGGCCAGCAGGGCGCAGTCAAGCAGTTCCTGAACGACAGCTCCAGAGGCTACTCCGCCGATATCCGAAGGGTAAGATCTTCAATTTTGATGGTCAGGGAGTGATGGCCTCAAGTGACCCAACCAGCGAGGACTCTGCAATGGCCGCTTTCCAAGAGTACAAAGCTCAAGATCTGCAAGACCCAAGTGGAGAGAACAAGAAAACTCGAAGCGCAAGAGATCCATTTTCGCGAAGAAACGAAGGCATGGCTATTCGTGATCTCTTTCCAGGGGCACGCAGCGTCGCCTTTGTACCTCTCTGGGACTCGAACCGTCAGCGCTGGTTTTCAGGGTGTTTTGTTTACACCATGACACCGACTCGCATTTTCACCGTCCAAGGGGAGCTAAGCTATCTCATGGCGTTCAACACAGTCGTTATGGCTGATGTTTTAACGATGGAGAGCGCCTTTGTATCGATCGCCACCACCTCTTTGCTCAGCTCATTATCCCACGAGCTGCGCTCTCCGTTGCACGGAATTGTGCTGTGCGCAGAGCTCTTGCGTGACACTTCGCTTGATGTTTTCCAAGGAGATGTGCTACGTTCACTTGACGTTTGTGGGCGGACTCTGCTGGACACGATCAATCACTTGCTCGATTGGACGAGGATCAACAACTTCGCCAGGAAACCTAACGAGCAACCGGTTAGTCCCGGCATGGCTCCAAGGCGTGGAACGCAACTTAATAAAAAGAATTTGCCAACAGATGGCATGATGCGAATCTCCTCGAACCTTGATGTGGATATGCTGGTGGAAGAAGTCGTGGAATGTATCCACGCAGGCCACACCTATCAGCAACAATCTGTCTCGCTCCTGGGCGATCGTAGCTCCGAGGAAGAACTCAGCTGTGGTCCTTATGCCCTCCTCGATGGCATGGACTTGGCAGAAAGCAGCAAGGCAGAAAACCAGAGGCCCAGCAATGGAGTTGATCTCAACAAGGTACTTGTGATTTTGGACATTGATTCGACTGTAGACTGGGCCTTTCACGTTGAATCAGGTGCTTTACGGCGAATAATACTTAACCTTTGCGGTAATGCTCTCAAGTACACCACACATGGTTTTGTCAAAGTTAAGGCATACCAAGACCCCCCGGGCCAGGGACGACCGAGAGACAGAGTTGTCCACATCGAAATCATGGATACGGGGAGTGGCATTGGACAAGATTACCTCAATAACCGCATATTCTCTCCATTTTCTCAAGAAAACATCCACTCTTCGGGTGCCGGACTTGGGCTCAGTCTTGTGCGGAAGTTTGTAAGAGCGCTTGGCGGCTCCATACACGTTCAAAGCAAAGTAGGCACAGGAACCCGTGTCGCTGTGAAGCTTCCGCTACAAATTGCTAGCCCTGAGTCCACCGAGACAGCTGCTGAGCGCGACGAATTCAAATCCCAGATCATCGAACTGTCCCGCCTGCGCGTATCTATTAATGGCTTTTCGTCGCCTCGCGGGGGTCCGGAGAGTCAACGTTGGGGCTTTGGAGAGTTTAACGAGTACAACTCATTGGAGAGGATTTGTCGAAACTGGTTACAAATGGATGTTGTCGGCTCCCTAGGAAACGAAATCTTTTATCCGGACCTGATATTATGCGACGAGTCTCACCTGGAGTGGGTAGCAAACCAGCCCCGAGGCGAGCTTTCGTCTCCGGTAGTCGTGGTGTGTCGCAGCGCGGCAATTGCTCGCCAGCTCGACCGGTTCCACAGGTCGCGTCGCAGGTTAAATTGGGGGCTTTTCAGTTTCATATCTCGTCCGTAAGTTTATATGTCACCGTAGCTCTTTGCTTATCACTGACATGGAGGTTGCTATAGCGTAGGACCGAGGAAACTGGCAAAGGCTTTTGTGCTTTGCTTCAGGCGCTGGACTAAGCTGCAATCGACAACCGCTGACCGTGCTAGTGTTTCGACAGCACTTGATGAGCCACCAACCGTACCGGCAGCAGAATTTAGCTCATCTGAAGATGGAGTTGACAATAAGAATGCTGGGTACTTTGACCTTGCTCCCGAGTTTTCTCCCCAGAAGAAAAGGGCACGGACGGATGACGACGAGTCCCAGACCCCGTTACCATCAACACCAGTCATACAACCGGCTCCTCCACCACTGGAACCCCGATTCCTCCTGGTGGAAGACAACGTCATTAACATGAAGATACTTCAGACCTATATGAAAAAACTAGGCGTAGTGTATGACTGTGCATCAAACGGGCAGCAAGCTGTGGAGTCATACAAAGCCAAGGGAGGGACGTATAAATGCGTCCTAATGGATATTTCGATGCCAGTAATGGACGGCTTCGAGGCAACACGACTAATGCGGTTGTATGAGAAAGAAGAAAGTCTACCACGCATACAGATAGTGGCCATCTCTGGTCTCGCCTCGAAGGATGCGCAGGAGGACGCATATGCTAACGGACTCGACTTGTTTCTTGCCAAGCCAGTGCAATTAAAGGAGCTCAGTCAGATTCTTAAGAGTCGGGAGCTTATTTGATTTGGAACCTTGGATGATGAACATGAAGCGAACACGATACTACAAGACATTGTTATTTGTTCGAAAAAGAAAAATGATTGGAAGGCCTAGGGTTTGACGCAGTTTTGGCTGTAGAGTATGGATTACGAATGAGGGCGTCTTTCGGCACATGTTATTAGACAGGATGGATACAAAGACGGCGCAATGGCTTGGTATTTCGTTCAAGAGACGACCGAATATAAATTAATCCGCAAGCAATAGCAGTTATGAAATTATATTACTCGTCTGGGTGCTCTTATTCATCTATGTTGTTTTGGAAGGCGGCGGCGGGTTGTTGCAGTTGTCATTGCCTGCCAATTGATCCGCAGATGCGGGTGCAGGCTCACAGGCGTAACTTAATCACCGCGCCATCCAGCAACTGTCGACATGAACTTTTCAACATCATCCAAGTAACAAGGCATAAACCAAAATGCATTTCTTAAAGAATTCTATCGCTTGGCTTCTTGCTCTTTTAGCGATGGCAACTGCGGCGTCCAGCGCGGAGCCATTTCGCTGTATCATGTACCTTACTGGGTATGTCTATACTTTATATCAAGGCTGAAGATCACCACTGACCACAGCATCATACTGTAGTCAACACGACGTCCTCCCAACCAAACAAGAATTCCAAGATGCTTCTCACGTGGTCATCGCTTTTATGCGTTCCGAATTCTTCAACGTTGACAAGCAGCCTGATGACTACCCAATGTTTACCTCAGTCTCAGATGTCCGCGCCCGCGTTCCCCACCACGCCAAGGTAATGATAGCTATTGGAGGATGGGGCGATAATCAAGGTTTTGAAGAAGCTGCCAGGACTGAGTTCTCGAGGAAACGTTGGGCACGCCAAGTTGCAACTATGGTAGCGGCGACAGAGGCTGATGGCATCGACGTTGACTGGGAATACCCAGGGTAAGCAGCAGTCGGACAACACTAGAAGATGTACTGAATGAGAATAGTGGGAATCGTGACGATTACAAGGAAATCCCTAATTCTGAGCGCGAATGGGAGATCGAGGCTTTTGTCTCCCTCCTCCAAGAGCTACGTGCTGCCCTTGGCCCTGAGAAAATCCTATCTGCGGCTGTCCCGGGCAAGGAGCCCGATTTAATCGCGTTTACGCCCCATACTGTCCCTAGAATCATGAAGGAGGTTGACTTCCTCAACATCATGTCTTACGAAATGATGAACCGCCGAGACAACATCACTATGCACCACAGCGGCGTTGAGAACTCTCAGGAAGCCGTCCAACGATATATCGACCGCGGTGCATCGCCTAGCCGCGTCAATTTAGGCCTCGGGTATTATGTCAAATGGTACACGACCGAGAAGTGCGATCCAGCGAAGCCTGTCGGCTGCCCGACTCCCATCCTAGAGGATCCGGAGACCGGGGCTGACTTGGGCAAAACTGGTGGCTTCAGCTGGCACGACGAGGTTCCTAAGGATGTAGCCCAGTCGTTTAGTCGAGCGCGATCTGATGGCAAGTACGATGTCGATGGAAGTTACTATTACTGGGATGAGCAGGAGCTTCGGTGGTGGTCGTTTGACACGAAGAGGAGCATTCAGACCAAGTTCGAGCGTATCGTGCCGCAACTCAAGCTTGGAGGCGTCTTTGCTTGGGGCATCGGAGAAGATGCGCCTGATTTTGAGCACTTTTTAGCGACAGCCGAGGAAGTTCGCAAGATTCGGGAAGGTCATGGAGTCAAGGACGAGCTTTGATTGCAACATTTACGGGTTACAGAGCAATCATTATGGCGCATTGGATTATCCATGCAAACACATGCATGAAATGCAGTCTTTCAATTGAGCAGTTGAATTCAACACCGTCACCAAGTTCGCGAGTTCGTTAGGGAATCCCTCATGCATGGACAAGGGTTCGATTAAGCTTGGCTCGGCAAATCATAAGCTCTGGACTAAACACGCTTTGAACTAGCTGGACCCTCGAGTGCAACGCTACCAAGCCATATCCTTAGCTTGCATCTCCAACAATGCTCACGTCTCCTCCACACGTGCTTGTCAAGACCGTTGTACTGCATGGATTATCCATTCACCGACGCCCAAACCCCCGTGCTTATGCAGAGGCTGGTCTGCAAGTGCTGTGATCGACGATGTGATTTCTCAATTTGGGACTCCCAGTCCGATAAACAACGCCAACGGGTTGGCAAACGACTTCATGCTGGAGCTATACCTGCTAGAATGAGCTTGTTCCTGGGGATCCTAGACGTCATGTCGGTACGCTGCCCAGATAGGCTTATCGAGTCGGGGATCGTTGTGAAGCCGTCCATCCATAAAGCCTGCTGAATCCCCAGACGTTGTCGTGAAGTCTCTCGTCCCTGGTCCAGCCTCAGAGCCAATTGCGATCGTTATTCCTTTGATTCTTGCCAAGTTTTGTCGGTGTCCTTTGCCTCTCGCACCTTCTTCCCTCGTATCAATCGATTGACTTGTCCTGCCCACGATGCGTTTCTCGACCCCTCTCGTTGCTGGCCTTGCGGTTGTGAGCCCTGCTGCGGCCGCACCCAAGCCCAGCTATGGCGACAAGGAATTGTTCAAGACTGTGAAGCCCATCAAGCAGATTGAGCTCGGCCCTCGACCCTACTACCTTGTCAATGACATGGATGAAGGATCCCTAAAGAAGAAGCTGCAGTCGTGCTCCGAGAAGCCTCAGAAGTCTTCGGAGTGGTCAATTGCTCACCGTGGTGGTGCCACTCTTCAGATCCCCGAACACTCTCTCGAGTCCAACCTGGCTGGAGCTCGTATGGGTGCCGGAATCCTCGAGTGTGATGTTGCTTTCACTAAGGACCGCGAGTTAGTCTGCCGACACTCTCAGTGCGATCTTCACTACACAACCAACATCGTCACGATTCCCGAGCTCAACAAGAAGTGCACTCAGCCCTTCAAGCCTGCCAAGGATGGTAAGCCTGCATCCGCAAAGTGCTGCACTAGCGACATCACCTTGAAGGAATACAAGACTCTGTGTGCCAAGATGGAGGGCTTCAATGCCACGGCTACCAACGCGGCCGACTTCCTCAAGGGAACACCCGGCTGGCGAACCGACCTGTACTCTACATGTGGCACTGTTCTGAGCCACAAAGAGCACATTCAGCTTGTCAAGCGACTCGGCTTGAAGCATACTCCCGAGCTCAAGACGCCCGAGGTCAAAATGCCATTTGATGGCGATTATACTCAGAAGAAGTATGCGCAGCAACTCATCGACGAGCACAAGGAGGCAGGCGTCAAGCCAAGAGACGTATACCTCCAGAGCTTCTTGTATGATGACCTCCTGTACTGGCTCGAGGCTGAGCCTGAGTTTGCTCGTCAGGCCATGTACCTCGACGAGACGGGCGACACGCCCGAGACTTTCAAGACGGCTGTGGCTAACCTCACTCGCTATGCCGAGGACGGAGTGCGCTACATCGCACCTCCTCTGCCTTATCTCGTCCAACCCGGAGAGGGAGGCAAGATTGTTCCCAGCGCGTATGCGAAGAAGGCCAAGGAGCTGGGTCTCAAGATTGTCACCTGGAGTCTGGAGCGATCCCCTCCTCTGAAGAACGCCGCCACCAACGGTGACTACTACTACGCGAG
This sequence comes from Fusarium nodosum, assembly GCA_014898975.1. Taxonomy (NCBI): domain Eukaryota; kingdom Fungi; phylum Ascomycota; class Sordariomycetes; order Hypocreales; family Nectriaceae; genus Fusarium; species Fusarium nodosum. Next base: position 45,677 of record JAAVUE010000182.1, on the reverse strand, counting down.
CATTGCCAAGATTGTGAACAATGACGGTGATGTTTTCAAGTTGCTGGACGTGTTCCGTGAGATTGGCGTTGTTGGAGTTTTCTCGGATTGGAGCGCGACAGTTACGTATTACGCCAACTGCTTCGGTCTCAAGCTGTAGGACTGAGGTATAAAAAACAAGGTTAGACTTTATAATAAAAGTGTTGGAATTAAGTTTAAACCGTTTCTTTGATGTTGACATTATGACGCACGCTGGGGGCTTGAGTTGATAAACCGTTCAACGGTTTTACATGTCCTTGCAGTAAAGAAACGGACTCACCCGTACAATACTTTTGAGATCATTACACTCATCTTTACAATCATCCAACACGTTATGGCATTTACTTTTGGAGCCTTCTCGTCACTTTTTGGTATACTACCCTATACCGTCGGATGGCTCCTCGGCTACCTTTGCTATGGGAACAGCTTGTCATCGTTTGCAGCAGCAGCTAATACACAATCGATTGGGGATTGAACTCGTCATCCACTCCGTCAACCCCCGAAATCATACACACATATCCGGATATACGGGTTTAGCTTCCCCATGAGACTTGTTGGTGAAATTAGTAGATGTTTCGCGGAGTCGTGGAGGATCAGACTGTCTCGAGGACAAATGGCTTCATTAAGGTTAGTTCATGACAGAAACATTTGAAGCGGAGCCGAGATGAAGAGAAACGGGTTTCCGAGATTAGTATGCATTGAGTACAAGTCTTGTTACTTGACTCCCCGCAGAGAGGAGGAGGAGAATCAAGGATAAAAAGAAGGAAGAAAGAAAGAAAGAAAGAAAGAAGCACGCTCCATGTTGATACTAAAACATATCCCTACAGCACAGGATATGAATAACTCCCCTACTCCGGTCCGCGCTTTTCGCTAGATGAAAATGATCTACCAATCGCATCAAAGATTCATGACTCGATGCTCCATATCTTGGTTCGAAGTTCAGCTGAGCCAATCGAGACTGTGAGATAGACTTACATTGCATTACGGGAGACTCTAGTTGAAACAACGACAGTTAGGAAACATGAATTAGTTGCAGTGAACTGAGCATTAGTTGTCCCCACCAGAACTTCAGCCCTGCGCTACTGATTAGGAAGTCTAGTCTGCCGGGTGTCGTAGGGCAGTTGTCGAACAATGCAATGGGCAACTTACTACTATCGTCTGGTGTTGCGATTAATATCATCATCAGTTTGTTATGAGAGCACTCAACTGTGATTATTCCAAATGCTTTGACTAGTACTACTTACTGCATCAGGGTAGTAAGTATGTAAACATTTGCTGCTTCCCATTCATCATAGGGGTAACCAGCACATCAAGAATAGTTCGTGCCTTGACTACTAGTTTGTTCCCCGATCCGGATAGACTACCCGCATCGTGGATCGTTCTTCAGTGGATCTAATTGTTTCCTTGACCCGGTCTAGGCGCCTAATTGCTGTGTTTTAAACACAGACTTTAGTTTTCGGATTTCAGTACCGCAAGCCTTCTGTTGCAGAATCGCAGATCGCCAGGTGGTCCGAGTCTGCAAATCTCCGGGTGGTTTGGTGGAGCGAAAGTAAAGTAAACGTTGAACGAACGGCAGCCGTTGTTTCGAAAGGAACTGGTCGGGGCATTGAATGGATCGTGCGGTTTGAGCTCATGTTTAAAGAAGCCTTAATGTCGCATCTTGCCTTATGTCTTCACTTCCTTCCCTTCCCTTTCTTCGTCATTGACTGACTGACTTGACATATCTCTCTCTTTGTTTTTCTATTCTTCCATTCTGTTATTGTTTTCTCTTGAGCGTATTGCTTGCGCATGGTCGATACTTTTCGTGTGATACCATTTATTCTTTATTTTTCATCAAACCCGATCTGAGATCGAAGCACAGAAATGAGCCAGTAACACTCTACATTCTTTTATCTTGACCATCTACATTCTCAGCACTTGTTCACCAATCTGAGCGGGTCAGCCCTACAACATACACTTACCTATAAATTCCCATAAATTCTTTTCGAGGATACGACACCAAAGATTTGCTCTTTCTTCAACCTTGCATTGCAACAGGATACCCCTGGCTACCTCGTTGGACATCGAAGCCGTCATGCCCGTCATCAACGGCGTCCCGGTCGCTATCCCGCCCCCCGAGGGTTATGTGGTCGATTTCAAACACCCCCAGAGACGTCACGAGATGGAAGCGTATGTGGCTTCAAGTGTGGGCATGGGGATTGCTTTCTTTTTCGTTCTTCAATATCTGTACGTAAAAGTATGGATTTTACGCAAGCTAGAGTTGGAGACCGGTAAGGACTTTGTCTGTTATTGTGAGTTGTGTCGTGTGCTAAAACGAAGCAGCATGTCTTTTAATCGGATGGATTTTCTCCATCGGCGTGCAAGTTGTCTCACTTGGTAAGTTGTCGCCAGCTGTTCGACTTCCCAACTTAGGCTGACCAGGAGTAGAGGGATTTTTTCTTGGTATAACAGGCGTGCATACATGGGAGATTCCTCTCGCCAAGTTCAACACTGGGAATCAGGTAAAGGATATCCATTCGCCCCATTTTGGACTCTGCTGACATAAATACTCAAGCTCTCTTTCGTCGTCCCGATCCTGTATGCAGTATGTACCGCCTTCTCCAAGATGGCGCTGGCGCTATTTTACCGGAAGCTTTCACCTCAGCGATGGTGGCGATGGAGCGTATACGGCGTTCTCTTTCTCGTTGCAGGTTACAACCTGGCCATCACGCTCGTTATCCTTTTCGGCTGTGTCCCGTTTGAGAAAAGCTGGGACCACACGATGCTTGAAGGAACATGCGTGAACCGGCCGGCGGTATACATCTGTACTGCAGGTCTTGGGATCTTGTCAGACCTAATCCTCCTGGTAATGCCCTTGCCAATGGTTCTGCGCTCGCAAATACCTCGGCGTCAAAAGGCCGGCCTCGTTGTACTGTTTGCTATCGGTTCTGCGTAAGTGATGCCGGGAAAAGTACGATCGAGTATGTGCTGACAGCTTGTCATAGAACCCTGGTGACCTCAGTAATACGCCTGGTACTCCTGGTCCCAATTTTTGGCGCTGTCGACGTCAGTTGGATTATTTCCGGCGCAATAGTCTGGGTGTAAGTGTACTCTGTGGTTCTTGGAAGAGCGATAGCTGACCGCAGTGACAGTTTTATTGAAGCGAACCTTTTGATTATCTGTGCATCATTGACGACCCTTCGTTGCTTTTTTTACCGCGTGGCACCAAGACTTATTGGCGTACGAGAATCATCTAATGATATTGGGAGCAGCAGAGGGACGAGAAAACACCCATTTCAAACGATAGAGACCGTTGGGACGAAATCGAGGAAGGGAAAACTCGATAGCCCGACTGTAGATCCCGGATTTGACCTCAAAACCATTGCCAGGGCGCAACCAGTGAGGACAGAAGTCACCGTGTATACGCCGGACGAGGAGAGAGATGAAACCATCAAGCAATTGCGAAGACAACAGTCGATCAAGAAGTTTGGCTCCGCGGCAGTGGAAACTCAAACATGGGATGCGTGCAAGGATGGCAGCGATGATGATGAGCTTGGCATTGTGCAGACGACGACTGTAACAGTCGTGTACGGACCCCGAGAAAGTTACATGCCCCCCAAGAAAGTTGAGGACATGGCTTGATTGGAAAGGCAAGCATATTTAAAATAGACGACAACTTTGTCGATTAACGATAATGAATAATTCTTTGTCTTGTTATTCGTGTCAGACCGTAAACCCCAAACATTGTTGATGAGTGAGGATAATGCTGGGCCAATGAGTTGCGCGTCAATTTGACGGTTTGAAACGGAGCAGCCAAGGCCGAAACATGGCGTCTTTCTGGGTCTGGGGCCTCCAACAAGTCGAGTCAAGTCAATTGCTGGGCCAAGAGTGGTTTGCGTAATGGTCTTTTGAGTGTGTTTTGTCAAGGCATGATGAGCTCGGTAGGCGTAGACAGTGAATGCGTGAATGCGTGAATGAATGAATGAGATTGTCTTGAGATCCGGGTTTCAGTTGCCGAGCCAAGGTCCAGTATAGTTAGTTAGATCTAGGCATAGCATCAGCCAAGAATAACGTGGTAGCGTAGATCACAGGAATACTTGTGGTGATCACTGATCGGTAGTGATCCGGATGGGGCCGAGAAAACGACGAGATTACTTGGTACTTAGTCAACAAACAAGACTAAACTAGCTCGACTGAACCGAATTGAACTGGGACTATATAGAATGTTGTAGAGTCGTCATGTCACGTCATGAAGATATTTTCATATTTTGGTGGGCTGTTGTCTCTGTTGAAATAGTGGTGATGGTGATGGTGATAGTGATGGTAATGATGATGATGATGATGATGCTTGGTAGTAGGTACCTACTAAGATATCGTGCTTGTAAGTGTCTATCTGCCCAGAGTAGGTACCTAATGAGGCGCTTAAAGAAAATGAAGGAAGGAATGCTTGGTGTTCGTATTCGGGAGGTCAGCGTGGCGGTGCTCAGCTGTTAAGCCACAGAATGACATCACACATCACTCAAACATCAGATGTTTTGGGCCTCGACCACGTCATTTGTGTAGCGCCCTCTAAACGCCCTCGAGTACTGAAAGCAGGAAATCGTCAGCCACTCAAGGTCGTCGTCAGCGCAGATCTCGAGACACTGATGCTTCGTGATTGGCTTTGGCCTTTGAGTTATGGCTCCCTTGGGGAAAGCTTCGCGCTTGGCTTGGGTCTTGAGGGGTCTTGGTTTGATTGACTGCCGAGTAACTGACGTAGTCCCCATTAACTGGCCTCGATTATTCTCCGTAGTATGTACCTAACAGGTCCAGAGGGAGGGTAGAGTGGTTCCCTGATGGGCTGAGCCACATGACTGACGCTGTCCCGTCATTGTTCTCTTTGCAGAGACGAGACAAGACAGAACAGGACAAGACAAAAAGTTACTGTCATCATCTTTTCCGACGCTGCCGTGATTTATTTAAATTTCATATCTACATATATCTCCTCCCCCCTGCTGGACCCTTCTTCTCTTTCTTCCTACTTAACGACCCAGATCTCTCTTGTCTATTCCCACCTCTACCTTGGACAAATTTGATACCCTACCAACATAAACCACCACTACCTTCGATAATATCATCATCATGTCTATGGGAATTATCACCATCGTCCATGCCGTTCTGGCACTCTTTCTCATCATTGAGCTGGGCCTCACAGCTTACAGTAAGTTCTGACACTCTGCTCTGCATTGGTATCATCATGTTCAATAACTAACAAAATCTTCAGTGGTTGATTTCACCGATGGCTGGTGGAGCAACTCGCCTGCTTCCTTCGCCTTCCTGCTTTTCTGTGCAGTTTGGTCCATCCTCATGCTCCTCTACCTCGCCTTGACGCCTCTCTTTGCTCCCCGCATCTACCACAACATGATTGCTCTTGGCATTCTCGCCCTTACCTCGCTGTTCTGGTTTGCCGGTGCTACCGCTGTCGCTGCTCACATCGGCGTTCCTCACTGCCACGGAAACACCCGATGCCAATCCACTCAGGCTGCCGTCGCATTTGGTTACTTCATCTGGGCCATCTTTACTGGCTTGACCATCATGGAGGCTCTTGCCTTCATGCGAGGACGTGGCCCTACTGCCCACGCTGATACCAAGCCCGGTCACAACTACGGTGCTTAAATTAGATGGTTCATTGGAGACGTAATGAAGTGATATTGAGTCGACCTGAGAAGGAAAAGAAATGGCGACGGAGTTTTGTTTATTGGTTGGCTTTCCTTTTACCGTCATGTCATGTCACGTCATGGAAACGGCCGCAAGATACCCTTCTGTCAGAAGTGCCCGTTACAGGTCAACTACCTTTTTTTGTATATTATACGTTGTATTAATGTTATATTGGTTCCGACAAGAATGCAATCCTGTTGTCCCGGTACATCATTCATTCTTATTACCGGGTATGCTAATGCTCACATTAATTGCCGAGAACAGCTTAAACACGATGAACATTACATCAGCCAATTAAAGTACCTCCAACCTTAAAGTCAGTGCATGTCGTGGCTTATGGCCTTGCACCAATGCCTTGAAATGGTTGCAGGCTATGATGGAAAAGTAAGCCACCATTTCTTGGCTTTGCGTCATTCTTTTTGAAGATGTATGTGTCGAAGCCATAATTAAATATACGTACTTATTAGATATCTACAATCTGTTTTTATCAAAGCTTCTTCTCAAAGTTCAACCTTGCATTCGGTTAAGTGCATTATCCACTATCTGCCATCTGATAATGAAGATCAAAGGTCCTTGTCAACGCGGGGGAAATGAAATGAATCAACATTGGACCCTGATTGATCTGTTTGTCGGACCCATTACAAACATTAATTAATGGTTAATAAAGAGCTGACAGGCACTGGCTGGCTTATCTTCTTATCAAGTTGAATGATGGAAGTAGTTAAGCTACAAAAAGCAACGAAAAATGATCGCCTCTGTCACCACTTCCCCCGTACAAGCGATGTGACTTTCCTCTTATAAGTAGATGAATTAAACCCAATAAAGAAGCCCACATCTTACTTAGTAGCACATGGATCGATCTAGACGAGTGAGCTTACAGCGTTTGGTTTATCTCCAACCATAATATATTTCTTATCAGCCATATGGTCAGTTGTGCTGGGATTAACTGGCATGGATCCTTATCAGTCGCACAGACCTGCCCGGATGCCAAGGAGGCCATGGGATAGGATAGGATGAGAGAGCACGGAATTCAAGCCGTTGCGAGAGTTGTAAATGCTTTTTAAATGATATATCACAGATGCATGAATCGTTTTATTTCGTGGCGTTTGTTTGAATTGAATTGTTTACATGTGGTTATGATGAATCTAGGCCTTTGACCACCAACCCACCTTCTCTTATTATATCACAACTCACAACTCATAACTGTTGAATCATTCATCATCTCTTTGTTCTGGCTCCGGATACCAGGTACCGAGACAGGCAAAGCCCCCCATGAAACTGCCTTTGCGCTAGGAATGCCTAAGCACACCAGCCCTAGCTAAACTCCAAGACGTGCGGGCGTTATCAGTCAGTTCGCAGCGTTATTCCGCGGCTCTGCGGCCGTCCCCTTGTAAGAGAGGGATGCGAGTCTCGCCTCTACGGGTTTAATGCTGCTTTCGTGCTCCTTAACTTGATTCTTTTCCGGAGAGCTTACCGTTAGCCTGGCTACTATTGCTTAGTCTGCGCCTCCTTGTCGTCTTGTCATCTGGCAGCTCATATACTATTTCAACCGCATTGCTTGACACGCGGCAGCTTCCTGCAAGTCTGCACACCATCAAGTTCAGTGGTGAATCCATTTTGTTATATGTCATCTCTCTCAACGCCACTCGATTCATCATAGAAACACTTGGGCCATTGTCTTTTTTCATTTCTCCTGATTGTTCTTTACATTGCACAACTACTCACTTACAACCATATCCGCTCTATATACCATGTCGGCACGAAGCGCATATGCGCGCAAGAAAACAACACAAGCAAAGGGCAAAGATCCAGTCAAACATGGAAGAGCTCAATCTATAGCAGCTACGTCTTCGAGTGGTGAAAGCATATATGTCGACACCTCGTACCCACCGAGTAGCCCATTCACCTCGTCACCTCGATATCCTCCACCAATACCGCAATATGCTGCTATGCCAGTGGGCAACAGGGGTGAATGGAAAGGAAGAGGAAATCCAATGACGGCACCAGATTGGAATAGGGATGCGTATCTAAGCAATCAACTTGCTTCGCCAACAGAGGATTGGGTTCACGGCAGAACAAGGAGAGCTACCATGCCCGAAGAATACAGCACCATTGAGAAGAGCGGACTGCGATCAATAATTGACAAGCGGAGCGACGATGTGAGGAAGACTATAGCAAGGACCTTTACCTTTCGAAAGAAAGAAAAGGACGAGGAACCATTGGACGAAGATGACGAATCCAGCCGACCAAGCGCTGATACTATACAGCCCAGAGTTATTCCTAGTCCTGGTCTCAGTCCTACCGAGAGCCGTGGTTGGGATATACAACCTGCAGCACCAGTAGAGTCACGTTTACCATCAGTGTCATCGTCGACACCTTCCCAGTATCTGCTTTCACCATCTCCGAGATCACAAATCTCGTGCAATATACCACTTGCTGGCCCACCACCAACTAGCAAGTTACCACCAATACCCCAGGCGCCCCCTGTGTCAGCACCACAAATGAAGCGTTGGTGTGGAGGAGGAAAACCAGTTACCAAGTGGAACAGAATGCGAAAAGACCCAGAACTGTGGGATCCCAATGGAGATGTCTTGATTTATCTCGGACGCAATGGCCAAAGCTTACCCACGATGCGTATCTCTTCTTATATCATCGAGGCAACCAACAGCCGGTATCTGATTTCACTTCTCAACCAAGGTGCAGTCGAGGGACAGGCGAATCCACCACCCTCACCCCGAGGTGAATACTATGAGGCAAGGCTCGGTCAAGAACTTAGAGACGGTCTATTAACACCTCCTACATCGGGACGTACCAGCTTAGGGGATGTGGGAGGACAAGTCTTGTACAAGATGCATATCCCGCCTCCGCAAAACGTCAAGAGCATCGACCAGCTACGCCACCAGATCACGACACGCAACTTCTTTGCATTACTGCTAAACGCTTCGCTCGTAGGACTATCTTTGCACGAATCTTTATCCGACCTGCATGTCCGACTCGACAGCTACATGCCTCCAAATAACGACAATGTTAGTCAGATAGTACGCTACATATATAATCGGGACCTCGACGATGTTCGAAATAATCCTTCAGTGGCTGTATCACTGTTAATGTGGGCTGAGGAGCCCGATGTCAGGTGGGAAGAAGGTTGGAGAGAATGCTTCATACATTGCGTGGGCATGTACGATCTTGTGCAGAAGTACAAGGACTTCAAACGCATCTCCCCAAGCACAAGGCAGTTGATGGACAGGGCCAGTAAGGAGATGCTGGACCGTGTACAGGCTGCTGAGGATCGCCTCACCGGTTTTAGGTTCCAGGACATATACATATTCACCCCGGAAACTGTCTCGGAGATGAGGGCGATTGGTAGACTGAAGGACATGTTTCTGCAGCATTTCGAGCGCGAGTACGGATCTTGGCCTCCTGTACCATCGGCACAACAAGATAGCCAGCCAGTCGATACCGCTGAACCTGATAGATGGTTGACTCGGACGCTGGCGATGAAGCTGCAAAAAGACTTTGGTGCGCTGTATGATTGCCTGGTAGACCGAGACATTGTCTGGGGTGTCTTGGGACTGCGATCAAGGGATATGTTGACGCTTGTGTCCAAGACAACCAACAGAGCTGTCACGTCGGATACGGACCACATGCCGATCGCAGACATGATGATTGAGTTTGACAAGAAATATCGCTTCCCGCACATTCCGCATCCATATCCGTTATTGCCCCAGTCAATAGTTTCATCTCGAAGAAACTACTCGAAGAAGCGAACTGATGACATGGGCGAATTGGAGAAGAGGATACGGCTCGCCTACACGGAAAGCTACAACGAAAACGAGATGAACAGCGGATTCGTTACCAATAGCCTTGTTCAAGCATTCGAGCGCTTCGAAAAGACGGATGATATCGGGAACATGAGTACAGCGACGGCACGACGCAGTCGTTGGGTTCTTATATACGGCATACTCCAGTCGCTGGCCTCTGTATCTGTAGACGATGCGAGGGTACAATACAGTGACAAGGTCGAATATCACTTAAGTCCAAGGCTCGAAGGGGTAAAGATACCGCCATGGAAACGAGGGCCTAGTGAAAATATTGGAGAAGCGGCGCACGAAAGTTCTTATTGCTGGGCAGAAGAGGCGGAAAGAAGAGACGAGGAAGATGAAGTTGGTGATGATGAGGTTGATTTGAGTCTTATTCACGACCTTGATCTGCCAATACAGATGAATACAGAAGGAGCGGTCGGAGGCCAGAGCACAGACACAGACACAGGTTTTCGTCCAGGGTTCAGAGAAAAGAAAACCCGGAGAGACCGAGAGAATGAGAGTCCTGTAGTGACGGATTATCTGTATACTTAATTTAATGACTGAGACTAGATGTATTCTGCAACATTACGGATACGGACGGATACTATCCGTAGATGGTACCTGTTGATCTTTGACTTGACCCCCAGCCACCGCTTAGAAATAATGGGTATCCCCCCGTAAACAAGGCTCCATTGATGTGCTGCAGCGATGCGGATCTGCCGAAATGGGAAGATTTATAGGCGAATACCACTGTATTATTCAGGTCTGAAACATGCCTGTAGTCCAGCCGCCTTTATGCAAGTTTGGATCATGTTCCTGAGTATAGTAGATGGATCTTGCTTGTGCATCTGCATCAATTTACCAGCCACCGATGAATGTGCTGGAGATAGATACATTAGTACTTTTAGGTAAGGTAGTTATGGAGCACCATTTTAGCCAGGGGTCGTTTTGTCCAAGGGTCTAGTTGACGATTCTTAGTGAATCATTTAGCGGGACCATCGGGCTCGTTTTAGATGTAGGCCTAGTTTTCGTCTTCTCTTACTCGCTCTCACTCTCCCAGCCAACTTGTTTTGTAAGTGTTTTTACCTCTTTTGGACGTCTTAAGCTGCTGCTTTGCTGACCAACCTCTTGAATTCTTGTGACGTTGCATCAAACGGTCTAGAATTATTGTCTTGGCCTTAAAGTGACCTTCCTGGCTAAATAGAGAAGAAAAACGGTGCCTTGATTTGTGATTCAATTGCCTCAGACAATGTTAGTTGTCTGACACGTTTAATATAGTGTGTTCATTGATGATTTGGCTGTAGAGTGCTTGCATTGCTAGTGCAGGTCGACGTCATGTTGCCAATTTCGGCACCACCGTCCAAGAAGACCGTTGAAGACACAAAACTCTGAGAATGACATCTGGAGAAATCACAGAGCAATACGTTTAATTCAATTTACGTAGACGAGCACGAGTCAATCCGATAACCGATGCATAACCTTCTCATCTCCAGTTTCAAGCTCGACATATCACGATATGAACATGCATAAACCCAACAAGATGAGCCCAAGGCCCTAAAAAGCACACCTAGAGAAACAGAGCCCAACCACTAACTTAACGCGCTGAAGCTACAGGGATGTATATGTGGTTTTCGCAAGGGTTATCCCACATCCCCCCCGTCGTCCTGCGCCATCTATTTCCAAGCACCAACCACCTCATTCAAATCGAACGCATTGCATCTTGCAGTAGTTCAAGACTTGTTCAAATCATGTCGAAACCAAGGAAATCTTGACACCAAGTTTTGAATAGCTTGAACCAAAGTTTTTGCTACAAAACCAGGCCTTTCTTCCCACACCCCCTCAGCTTCTTTCTCTCTCTCACTTCTTGATCCCTTCCTTCTTTTTTCTCCATCATCACCCACCACTCATTTAGTCACTGACTATAACGGCATCACTTATACCTTCACCCTCAACCAAGTCACTGCGCGCGTCATCCATTCGTCTTATACGGTATCGCTTTGACCGGCGCAACATAAACCGTTATATATTAGACAGCGACCTTTGTGTGCGACATACAACATCTCACCGAGCTGCAAGGCTAAAAACCGCCAAGATGCTCTTCGCAATGTTCTTTGTATTCTTCCGGGTCCTTCAGATCATCACTCTGGTAAGTAAAACATTACTAAATATGTCTCTATTTTTTTGCGAACATTCAAATTAACTCCATCAATTAGATCCCGTGTATGGGCATGCTCGCCTGGTTCGTTGATGGATTTGTCAAGCAAAACGCCTTGACACCCGACTCTATCCTCATCCTCTTCATTGTCTCGGTTCTCGCTCTCGCCTGGGCCATCTTCACACTCTTCAGCTACCACCGATCCTCGACAAACGCCCACTTTGTCGCCTTTGTTGATGCCCTCTTCTTTGGTGCCTTTATCGCTGCCGTTTACTACCTCCGCTACGTGCAAAACACCGACTGCGTCAGCATCCGCCGTTCAGACGACTGGGATGTTTCTGCTGGAAATGTTCGTGTCATTGGCCCCAGCTACGACCTCGTCAACAACAAGCCCTGCTCCATGCTCAAGGCCTGCTGGGCTTTTGGTATCATGAACATCATCTTCTTTGCCATCACCTCGGTCGTCGCTTTCTTGCACGGTGGACACATGAGCGCCTACGACCGCAGCCACTCTTCTCGCCGATCCTACCACTCCAGCCGTCACAGCCACCGAAGCCACTCCCGCTCTGGCTCTCGTCACAGCAGCCGTAGCCGCCCTCACTCTCGCCGTGTCTACGTCTAAGCTGGAGCACGGCTACTGCTGATGTGCTTGACTCGAGCGCCAGCAAGCACGGACCAGAATAACAACACACCTGAGGATACCGCCTTTTTGGACGTATCCTGCTCTCCACTTACATACATGCCCAAATACTACAATACCCCAGCCCAATGACCGCCGAATGGTAGTTTCGCGAGCTCTCCAGTTTGTCCTTGTCCCGGATGGGTGCCCGAATACAGCACATCACAACCCGCGCCAGGGACCCCAGCCCTTATCACCACGTCAAGGACACAAGCTGCCAAGAGATCCGGACGAATGCCGCAAGGAAGGCGGCTTAATGCATTATGAAATCTCCTAGAACATATTTTCCATTTATGCAAGAATCTATACGGACTCATGACCAACATGATACAATGTTGATGATGTATCTTTGTCTTTCGAGGAGGATAAAAGAATATGAAAGTGAAGGAACTTTTGAGCTAGATAATGATGTTGCCGTAGCTCATGCCCTGGAGGCTGCTCCGGTTGATGATTCTATCGTATATACTATGACTACAATTTTGCACGAGTCAATGAAAAAAATAAAAAGAACCATGAACTTGTTACATCAAGAAATTCCACTCGACCCTTTCAATGTTCGCCTTTTTGTCTATATCCCAACGCCATATGATGCTAAAATGGTATCACTTTTGTTTTTTGTTTTTGTTTCGTACTCAATGTCGACCTGATTCGCCGACTTGATATCCCCTTGCAACGCCACTTCTACCTTCTTCAACCAACGTGCTGGCCTCGTTGTCAAAGTCAGTACCCAAGCCTTGCCATGTTCGACCGGAGCGAAGGAATTCGGCTCCTGGACTTGCCACGCCGTTTATGCTTGCCAGTTCGCCAACACTGCGCTTGATAAGAGAATCGTTCTGCTGGACCGGGCTGGTCTGGCCATCACCGTTCGCCTCAGCAGCGTCTGATGTAGAAGGATTCTTGCGGACTGGGAGTCGCATGGGACGACTCGACGAGATCAACTTTCCAGTACGCATGTCAAACTCAGGAGGCGCAGACTCTTCTCCTTCAACACCGCCAGCGACATCGTCGACTTCCTCCTCTTCCTCTACACCAGCATCCCCGGACCCCTTGGGCGCTTCCTCAGGCTTGTCGTTGAGCCCAAGTTTCTCGATACCTCCCCACCACTCGCCGCCCCAGACACGTTCCTCCTCACTCATCAGCGCGACCTCGAGCTCAAAGGGTGTGATGACTGGTCTCCAGTATCCAGCGTCGTCTTCAATTAAACCACTCTCCCAGCACCCCACGACAACCCATCCCTCGATTTCGGCAAAGTTTGCCAGCTTGGCCGGGTTCAGTTTTCCCACGACAATGGTGTAACTCTTCTTGTCGGCACGCGCGATCCTCTCGCGAAGAGTGTTGATGGAACTCAAATAATTCGCAACTGATAGCGTGTTCACCAGAATGCCAATGACACCTGCAGATGCGAGAGATAGTACTTTGGCAAACCGTCGGCGAAGAAGACCTGCTGTGCGCATTGTGGGGTTTTCGAGAGCCGGAGAGGGCGTAGAGAGGACGTGCAACGAGGCAAACCGTGTGTATAGAGCGAGTAGAAGTGCCGAGGGCGGGTCGGAGATGTGAATGATCGAATATTCCTTCCAGTGTTCGTCATCATGATCCTCGTCCGAAAGGATTTTGCGGTTGGGTATCAAAGCGGCAGGGTCGCGAGTCACTGCGGTCGAGAAGGTGTTGTTGTAGCCTTGTTCCTTTAATAAGGATACTACCTTGTCGACATGATTTTGATATGTCAGATCGGCCATGATAACCAACTTGACAGTCTTGTCGCTGAACTCTTTCTTGATTTCGTCGATGGTCACCTCGTAATCTAGATCGTGGGTGGTGTAGACATATATTGCAGGAAGATGGCTTGTAGGGCTAAGACAGGTTCGACCGTAGTGGACTACAACATCTGCCGAGACGTGCTCTGCAGCAATTTCGTCGACACAGCAGGCGCTGTAGCTGCTGTCAGCGAGAATATATATCTTCCTCTCCGGTTTGGCCTCCTCTTGCACATCATGGATGCTAATCTCCTTGGACAAGGCTTCTACCACACGAGGAGCATCGACGAGCATAAAGTCTGGGAACTGTAAACCGATTCGCTTCCATCCTCCGGCGCGGATCTCATCGGCCGTGCGAACGATCTCGTATGTTGTGCGGAGGGCATCGTCGGAGAGGGTCGAGGTGGGGATTGAGTCTGCGGCAGGGACCTCGAGAATATGGTCGTCCGGTGTCGATAGCACGGGAGCAGCCGAGAGTTCAGACGCCATGGCGATATCGACTAGAGATGAAGTTTTTCTTTTTGGAAAGTTGAAAGAATAATGAATATTTTGGTGGGGTTTTTGGAGGTTTGATGGAGGGGAGAGGGTGTCAATGCGGGGTGATGGTGCGAATTTGCATTCAGCATTAACCAGGACTATCAGCCAGCTATCGACATATTAGACAAGAGACCCTTCAGGCCAGTTACGGCGTTTTTATTATTTCTAGTGTTTCTTTGTATAGTAGGGGCATCTTTGATAAGCTAGGTATGTTTATTCTCATATCAACAACTGTTTACTAATGGTTCAACTGGGTAGCTTTTTGGCGTCTAAGACCAATCAAACAGCCATGATTAGTGATCATTTACAGCCATCGGAGTCATGGTGACCACGATGCGGTGCAGTCAGTAATGAATGAGTAGGGACCTTGGATTATACGAAATGCCTATTCGGTCGAAATCAATAGCCGTCAAGTCCAATCTTTCCATCAGTTGGATTAATCTGTGGCTACCCGTAACCTAATATGGGATACGGGGGCTGAACCACGATAAAAACCGTGTAGCCCGAATGGCATGGGGGCATTCTGCTCACTGATAGAAGTCCCTCGTAATACATCATGGTCACGGATATCTGGAAAATGCCGGCGCCAGGGTTTCAGGTCCCCGGTTGACTTGAGCTTTTTTACTTGGATACAACATCGAGGCAAAGTAACATCTGAAGATGCCGAACCACCCCCTGTCAAACCCTCGATTAGGCAATCCGTATGCACTAAAAAGGAAATCAGTGTATGCATCACTGCCGAAGACGACTTACACGGCTTTTGTCTAGCAATATCCATCACTAAAGCAGAACTTTTCTTTCTTCAACTGTCACAGACGAATTGCTTGTCTGGTCAAAATCATGTGAGGATAGCTGTTGGTCGCGAGTATTTAAGTCGTCTGCCTGCCGATCGTTGCGAAATTCGTTTCCTGCAACAACTTCATGCACACCTCAAAATCATGGATTTAGAACCACTTCATCAGCACTCTCTCGAGGGCAAGACCATCGTTGTCGCCGGTGCAGGTATCGCAGGCTCGTCCTTTGTTATCGCTCTGCGCAAACTGTGGGATCACCGACTGAAAGAGCCAACCATCATCCTCTATGACCGCGATTCTCCTGATGTGAGCGCTCAACGTGAAGGCTACACGGTATCGTTAGCTGGCTATGACACATCGGGTGGCCTTCTCGCCCTGAAAAAGCTAGGTCTCCTTGACGAGATACTGGAAAATGCGGTTTCTGGTCTAGACGATGATGGCGCCTTCAAGATATGGGGACCGGGTTGGAATGAGTACGCAAGCTTTCGACACAACCCCATCGATGGATTACCATCAGCCAGTGTCCGTATAGCAAGGAAAGATCTTCGTCAAGTCCTACATAAAAATCTCCGACCAAGCGATTCGGTGCAGTGGAACTCCCGCTGTCTTTCAGCCCGTCGACTCGAAGACGGCAGAGTGTGCGTCCAAGTCGCAACAGGATACAACGAAAACGAGGTGGTCTCGGAGGAAACCTGCGATATACTCATCGCTGCGGATGGAGCAAATAGTAAATTACGGACCAATTTGCGACCCGAGGACAGTCTCGAGTTTTCTGGAGCAATCCTGCGTGGAGGCATCTCTCGATTCGAGAGCCCTCCTCCTGCTCCCGTCAACAAAGATTGGGGTTTCATGCTCTCTGGAACTGGCGTGTCGTGCTTCTTTTCCCCAGTCGACAAGAGGAGTGTGGTATGGGGCGTTGGACATCTCGAGACGGATCAGGTCCCGAGACTAGACCTCAACGACGAGGAGATGGTACAACAAGTCATCGAGACAGGTCTCGTACTTGGAAAAGAGCTCCAAGAGCCGTTCAGGACGATCGTTCACTTCACGGATCCAAACACTGTCTTTGCAATCAACGCCCATGACAAGAAGCCTTTTCATCACGAGGACATAGACACCATACCTGTCGTATTTATAGGCGACAGTAATCATGCCGTGAGCCCGTTTGCTGGTTTTGGAGCTAACCTGGCACTCTGCGATGGATGGGATTTGGCACAACAGTTATGCAATGGTCGGTCAGTGGAGGACAGTGTAATGGCCTACGATGATTTGGCAGTATCTCGAGCGCTTCCTATTCTGCAGCGATCACGAGAAAGACTGATATCAGGACATAGGAATAGTGGCATGGCAACGCGCAGGGGGGAGAGACAAACCAAGCTTGCTTGAAAGCGAAGGATCCAGTCAGCCCTGCCTTTCTTTGTATTATACCCATTTTCTTACCAATTTGAATTTTATTTCATCAAGACAACATTTCAAATCTAGCGTTAGAAAGAGACCACTCTAAGAAAGGGAAGTAAAGAGAAGTCTATCCATTAGTGACATATCTTTGTAGGTTAGTAGTATCTCAGCAGGGTCCTGCAGCTCTAGCCCCTCTCAGGTAGTCCCCGGGGAAGCGGATGCTGGGTAGTGGGGTCCATCCTGCCTGCCAATGTCGTCGTACCAGGTTGGGATTTTTAGTAACCCACTCTCTCTACCTTCACACTTACCTTACTCTCGTCGCGACAAGTCTAGTAATAAGTTCAGTTAACTGTCAATCGTTAAAGCATCAATCATATGACATCATGAAGCGCAGTCATTATGCTTGCGACCAATGCCGAAGGTCGAAGCGAGGATGCGATGCACCACCCCTTCTCCGCCCTGGCTCTTCATCAGCTAACAACGGGGCAAATGGCGACGGGCTTGGTAAGTCAATGAATAGGCGCTTTCAACGTCTTGGTACGTGATAACTAACACCAGTCTCCTCTTCGAGTTCAGCTTCTGAAAGTGGTCACGAGCCTTGCTCCTATTGCGCAAAAACAAACAAGACATGCACTATGAACTGGGCTTGGTCGCAGATACAAGCTGCATCTATCTTGAGTGCCGTCGCTGCTGCTCCTCCTCCGCCCCCACCTCCTCGAAAAGCGTCAGCTTCGTTTGGTGAGAGCTCAGATGCCAGAGTGAAGCGGGAGGAGTTTGAAGCAGTACAAGTCTTTGATGACAAAAGCGTGTTGTCAGTGCCAAAGCAAACCGATACTGCAGCACCCTATGTCTTCCAACAATACAATGCGTCGGGCCCAAGGTCTGGGTTCTCCGGACTTCATACAGTGAAACATCCTCCCGTAATGGCCAGTCCTTCTACATCAACATCGTCTGTGGTTCAGGCGACCTACAATCCAGGCCATACGCACCCTATCCACCATCATGGCCGCTCAGCGAATCGCTTGCCATTATCTGCCTACACCATGCAAGGATCGCGAATGCCCAATCAGTATAATAACGTCTTGCCTGGCTCGCAGTCAGGACTAAGAGATTCGCAATCTTCTGCCGGCGATGCTTGGAGTAGAGATGAGTCGACGAGAATAAAACGTCGTCGCACATCATCAACATGGACTGGTCGACGCACAAACTCTCTGTCGCCATTCTCAGTCGACCAGACCATGATAACAAACTCCAACAACCAGTTCATTTCCACGAATCTTCTGCAGATCTATCATGATGTACTCGAGCACAATCTCTCTTGTTGGCTGACCGAAGTAACATGCCCTTACAGAGCACCTGGCTACATTACGGGAGGCAGTTATGCTCCTACTGAATGGGGGTCTTCGTGGTCGAATCGCATCTATCGTCGCACTATCAATCTTGACCATGCCATCTCAACATCCAAACTTACTCGACTAACTCATTCCGAAAATCAAGCTTCTGCCAAAGCGCTTCAGCTCGCCATCATGGCCTTTGCTACGCAGTGGGCCCAAGGCAGTCGCCGTCAACGGCAAAGCTTTCCGGCTGATGACGAGATACCGGAAGATATACTTGACGACATCACCGAGGAGTTTGACCGCAATATTCAGCGTAATATTTGGGAACAGGCCAAAAGAGCTCTGCAGGACGTCGCAGATGTTGAGTCGTATCGAGTAGCTACGGCTGAATTAATATTTGGCTTAACACAAAAGCCGTGGACTCATGATGAGGTACCTGACCGCACGAATAGAAACCCTAATCCGCTGTCAACTCCACAGCCCGAGATTGACATGAAGTCACTAAATGCAGAACTTGGCGATATCATTTCACGAGATGGCTTGCCAGTCTTTATAGAAAGAGCCGCGCGTAAGATGCACGCTCTCAAGTTCCGATTTGATTCAGGACGGCGTGGTGTCACTGGACCTCTTACAAGCCCAAAAAACAGTGATGCTTTATCAATGATGAACCCGGAGGATCGTGGTACTGTTGGGTTGCTGTACTGGCTTGCTGTTATGCTGGATACTGTTTCCTCATCGATGAGTGAGCGTCCAGTTGTTGTGGCTGATGCAGACAGCCAACACGATGATGCAGATGATGATCTCGACGCCACAACAAATGGGCGATGGAACGTGCCACTATTCATCCAGGATAGCCTGGAGCAACCGCACATGTACCATGCCGTACATTGGCCTTGCTCATACGAATCAGCTGCTGAAGCTGTCACGAAGTCGGCACCCGTTAAGGTCCTTCTCTTCCGACATGTCTCGTACCTTCAAAATATTCTGAGGAGAGGCGGTCGTGGGGAAAAGGTTGAAGAGACCATCACAAACACCACCTCATTGTATCGGTACTGGAACATGACACATGGCGCCTTCTTCAAAGAGCTACTCCGCGACTACGAATCAGTCCCAGGCCGTCTCCAAAGCTGGTTTGTCTGTATCTCAGCCCACTGGAACCTTGGCGCCCTCATGCTCGCCGATCTTATCGAGTATGTAGACAAAAATGAGATAGGAGAGGCAAATGCGTCTCATGCCCGGTTATCCGGCAAGATGGTTACAAGAATGCGTGAATCCAGCGCTAAAGAGCTGTCTGAATTGGCCAAGGTGTCAACACCCAGCCAAAACCTAACCAGTCTAGCAACACCTCAAATGTCGCATTTTCATCATGCAGTAAACGAAGCAGCAATTCTTACAGAGCCATGGACTATACTCCTCATCAGAGCCTTTGCCAAGGCAACCATGGTCTTCCTGCAAGAAGCCAAGGATTATTTGGAGTACGGCTCGACTGCATCAACAAACCCCAGCAGTGACTTTCAGGAGAGCATGCGTCGAGCGCAAGATTGTATAAAAGGACTGTGGATCCTAGGTAAGAAGTCTGATATGGCGAGGAAATCAGCAGATACCCTGGCGGCAGCCATGAGGAAGCTGAGATTGTGATTTAATTCTGTAATAAGCAGGCGTTGGCTTCATCTATACCCTATATATATTGTATAATTGAGAGATATTCGCTGACAAAATATACGAATTCGATTGGAGGCGCAGATTATGCTCTTCCAAAGAGTGGCATCACGTTAATAAACCATCTCTTTTACGTATGGGAGTTACACTGTCACTATCTGGAAAAGGAGCCTGGCGGTTTGATAATCTAGATGGAAGCGATTTTGCTACGACTACTCTGACTGAGCCACAGCTACTCTGAATATTGTGATGCAGGGTAACTGGTATGTTTGTGGGAAAACTAATAACCAGTTCCATACTTGCAGAAAGACATTCAGGTACCAATTCACGAGTACATAAAAAGTCATCGATTGTAGACGATGTGAGGTTGTCTCACATTCTGGTTGAGTTAAGAAGTGTCTTGAGTTTCTTTCTTTGTTTTGACTGATCGGCGAAAACCAACATCTCATGCCACAATTTGCTTTTTACACCCCCTCCTATATGTACATCGATCTCATCACTGGACAATGCATCCTTGCTGTAAATCTCGTTCTAAAAGTCTCAGATCCTGCACTCAGTGAATCAGTATCCGTACGGTACAACTGACACCTCTAGCCTGACATGGCTTCGATAACTCGTCGACTTGACAGGGTATGTCACATACCTCGGCAGAAGGCCCGGTGACTTGTACCTTGCTCATATGTAGATCCATCGCCCTTGTTGTTTGTAAACCTGGTATGTGCAGTACCGACGCAAGACATGAACCCGTAACCGTGGTACTGGCTGGGTGACAAACATGACAGGTAAGACATGAGCGACTATCAAATTGATAAGTGACGAAAGGGAGAATGGAAATCAATCATGGGCGGAGGAATGAGTAAATGGTCCCGGCGTTCAGGTCATCAACTGAGACCACATAAATAGGATGTGGGGACCTGACTGAGACTCAGAGCTCCCTAGTCTGATATTCCTTTATTCCTGGTCTAGTTAACTGCGGAAAGAAGTCTTCATGCTCATGTGTGTAATTCGTCACGTACCCCGTAACGGATATGGATGGACCTTCAGGGTAAGACAAACGTGGGCTGCGATGCAAGCACGGATAAATTGTCCAGCTATGACTGCCCAAAGGAGGGTTGAGAAAAGAAGCCACTCAATCCCTTCGGGTGCGGAAATATCCACTATTTAACGTAGTTTGTGTGTCTTCCAAGGTATGCTCGGAACCCATGTAGAGCTGAAGTTGACTATCAAACCTAGGATCAAGCACCTCAAGGCTGACGACAACTTGACATGTCATGACTTTCGGTAAGTAAAGGCAAGCGCTCATCTCCATGTTAAGCCATTCCAGAAATATTGATTATTGCCATGACAATGATATCATATTCCTGGGAAATCGAATGATCAGCCAAGGATTAGCCCACAACAACTCAAGAGTTCCTGAACAAACTTGATCTGACCCATGGAGCGTGTCTCTGGGGATAAAAAGATCCCATCGTCTGTATCCATTTCTTTAGACGCACGGGTAGCGTAGTCCACTTCTCCCAAACTGACAGCGTTCCATTCATTACTTCTGTTTATAGAAAGATAGTATCGAGTCTGAGACAAGATCTACCCATTCCTGAACGCCAGGACAGGCCAACAAAGCAGCGGCGCGTGGCAAGTAAGGCCGAAAAGTAACGGATTTCGAAACCCTTTTTTTGTTATGTGTGGTCCTGCAGTCACCTTTACATTATTGCCGCTCCAACTACAAGCTTGGCAACTATCTTGCCGTACACCATCAGGGATCTGCGGAGGACGGTCCGCCAAACACCAACACAAGCTTTGTCTCACTAGACTAGGCACTGAGTACTAGGCAGCCATCCGATAGGACAGTCTGGTAAACGAGAACAGTATATCCATACTGTTAGATTTTGATTCGTATGAACCCGTTGAGAACGACGCGGAACTGAAAGTTGATAGCCATGTGTTGGTATGCATCATATTGAGTAACGGGTATGGCGAAAAGACTGACCGAGAAAATTCAAATCAAAGAGCACTTATCAACCCTGGGCGTGATTCAGTTTGTTAGTCTTGAATGTAGTATGTGTCTGCTAGAGAAATGCTTCAACACTTGTTGCTTTTTCCAAGACATTAAAAACTAACCCTTCCAAATTCGTCGCCATAGCTCAAATCATCAGCTGCAGTCAATTAGCTATCAGCACAGCAAAGCAAAGTGAAGAGAAGGGAGGCGAGACAAGCATGGCAAAAAGATCTCGAAATAGGCGTCCTTGGATTGCGAAGGTCCTTCCGAGCCGCGAGCGGCGTAGTATCGATAGTCTCCTCCAATACCTATCCATCCTTGAACATGTCGCAGAACAACCCACATCACGAAGCCTGCTTATTCGAGATTGGTATGCGCGGTATAGGTTTTGTGGCTAACAGAGGGAGTCTGTCTCGTAGACATGCGATACAGTATGCATGCATCTACCGCCGTTCACATGAGCTTAATCGAAAGTTTTCGAGGCAAACATGAGCCGTTGAATGCCTCCCGCTCTGGGGTTGAGACCAAGATTCACCTCTGGGGTAAAGCCAGCACGTGGCGATGCAAAGAGAAGGTTGCACTTCTGAATTTTAGATTCCCTGCAAACTGAGCTGATCCTTGAGTGCGGATTTACCATCATCTTGAGTCCAGTCCCATGCTATCACGGTCAATCGAGTATGATCCCTGCCACAAGATGCAAAGAGAGTGTGCTGCGGGACCATCTACTGGAGCCGACATGAGCCTTTGAATCACTGCCATGCCGCGCCACGGGCACTGTAGACTGCGGCGCTATCTTGTTGCCTCTTTGTCTATAATCTCAGTCTCTTTGATATCCGCACCGGTTCAATATCGAGAATCCCTGGATAGGTAAGGCGATCCCTGCAACACATTGCCAAGACTTGAGCAGCAGGCAGTGATGAAGCCGGTTTTTGCCATGAAGGAAGTGTCATGTATAGCAAGGGCGACCAACCGTAAGCTTGAGTCTCAGAGTAGAAGATCAATACAGGCAACGATAGACGAGTCAGTGTGGCCTGACGAGGTTCTTTGTGAAATCCAAAAGAACGCGCCATTCAGTATATCGAGTTGAGGTAAGTCGGTAGTAGAATCGTCAGAGACACCCTTAGCTCCATCAAGAAGCCACATGCTGTGAGTACTCGACGTTATCTTCACACGCCCCGAGCTACAGAGTGAGGATTGATCTCCAAGACATGGCCCGTCATAATCGATGGCTTCGAACAAGGGTCCACTACCACTTTAGATTGACGGGTTCCGGTTTCCAGGGTGTAGTGAAGTTCTAGGGAAGACCCATCTTATTGGATTTGCAAGGTAGCATTGAGGAAATACCCCAGAAGCCCTTCCTCGAGAAAAGCTGATCTATCCGTCGATAGTTCGTAGCGGTCCCCTGGCCCAAGTCCCCCTGGTCGAAATCATGTCTCATCGCCGTCACATTCCTGTGTGATTGACGAGGCTGCGATACTCCGTCCACATTCTCCGTATGCCGGGGCCGGCTCCGTATAGCTAAAACTCCCGGGCGGGTGCATCAGGAATGCAGAAGCAACTATGACAAGTTAGTATCCGCAGTGAACTCGGGCCGAAGTTGCTAGGGAAATCAGAGCAGTGTTCATCTCCCAACGCAGTCAATCCGTCAAGACAATCCCAAAAAGAAGGGAAAACACTCAAATGACAAGAGACCGGTTGTAATGAGTATCGATATTACAATAGACAGAATGAAACATCCTTCTTGGGGCGAATTGCCACTGCCGTCACGCCATGTAAGACTATATAAGCTGTTCCCTCAGGGTCGATTCAACGGTCATTCTCGAACAATCCACATTGTCTTTTTCTTACCTTTTCCTCACTCTTTGTTGAACTCTCTTCACGATGGAAAAGTCGACTCCAACGCAGGATCATATCCTGAGCAAATCTATCCTGGAACTTGGCCAGGGTGATTGTATCAATACTCCATTCTCAACAGTAACTTCTGCGTTCTATCATCATGCTAGAAGCTGTCCAGACGCCACAGCTCTTCACGATCTCACAGAACCCACAAAGAAACTGACATATCGAGAACTCGCAAACAGAGCACAAAACTTGGCTTCATATCTCATTGCCCAGGGTGTTTGCCCTGGTTCAAGAGTCCCTCTTGTTGCTAAAAGGGGGATTGACATGGTCACCGGCATATTAGCGATCCTTTCATGTGGTGCCCAATACGTTCCCCTCGATGGCGGTGTTGTTCCCGATGAAACTATTCGTCGCGTGCTAGGGCAGTCAAAAGGTGGCGTGGTTCTTTGTTTAACTTCAACAAAGCACCGCGTTACATCCCAACTCGGTCATACTGTGGTTGTTATTGATCAAATGGCAACTCCCTCCCTTCAGGAGAACGCCCACGTCGATCTTGCATCACCAGAGAGCGGCTGCTATGTGATATACACATCCGGTGAGTTAACTCTTCCACTCGAGATATTTGTAGACTCGCCTGACAGTATTCTAGGAACAACAGGGGAGCCCAAAGGTGTCGATGTCACACATAAGAATGTTGCCAACCTCGTGTGCTTGTCTCCCGGGAACCTGGGTGTGGCGGCTGGCACTTGCGTTGGCTCGGTCCTCAACATCAGCTTTGACATGGGTAAGTCCCCTTGAAGTGTTTCGTTGCCAATTCTAACCCGAAATAGCAGCATGGGAGATCTTTGTTTGTCTCTGTAACGGAGGCACACTGGTCCTTCGGGGTTCCAGTTGGGAGTCAACCCTTCAACAGGTTTGTTTGTCCCATCACTTGACGCATAGACATGGACTCATCCCAAATAGATCGATGTGCTCATCTGCACACCTACAATTCTTTCCCAATATCATCCAACACAGTTTCCTAGAATAAAGACTGTTGCCACAGCCGGGGAGCCTACCACAAGAAGGTACTTATCTTTCCAGGCCATAATCTCTATTCGTTACTGACTGCTGCAGACTCGCCGATTTGTGGGCAGAACATGGCACATATTGGAACTGTTGCGGACCAACCGAAACGACCATCGTCAACACCATGCATAAGCATACCGTTGGAAAGGAACTTTCAATCGGTCGACCAACTCCGAATAACAGAGTATATATCCTCGATGGCGAAGGCAAGCTGACGCCCATGGGTACCGTTGGGGTGATGTGGGCTGGCGGGCTTGGAGTATCTCGAGGCTATGTTAGTCTTGAACACAAGACAGCAGAGAGATACAAGCCAGATCCGTTTGCTCAAGATGGGTAAATAGTCTCACCCGGCATCCTCGTGCAAGAGCTGACACACAAATCAGATCGGTGATATACAACACTGGAGATCTCGGTCGCTGGCGACCTGATGGATCAATCGAGATTCTCGGCCGAGTCGACGATCAAGTCAAAGTCAAGGTACGTCTCAAGTCCAAAGTTCACCTTCATCCCAACCTAACCTCAATCAAGGGTTTTCGTGTGGAGCTTGACGGCGTAGCTGCATCTCTGTTGTCGGCGCCCGGCGTGTCTCAGGCGGCTGTGCTGCTGATCGATGGAGAGATCCATGGATTTACCACCCCGCGCAACTGCGATGTCACCACGACGATTAAGCATATGCGTCAATGCCAGCCCTATTATGCTGTGCCAACACACCTCCACCCGCTGGACGAGCTCCCCTCAACACCGAATGGCAAGGTCGACAAGAATAAACTCAAGGTATTGGCCTTGCCGGAGCAGGGTACTACCGCACAAGCATGCGAGAATGAGAAGACCCAAGAAGCTCATGTTGAGC
This sequence comes from Fusarium nodosum, assembly GCA_014898975.1. NCBI lineage: Eukaryota > Fungi > Ascomycota > Sordariomycetes > Hypocreales > Nectriaceae > Fusarium > Fusarium nodosum. Next base: position 20,111 of record JAAVUE010000182.1, on the reverse strand, counting down.
TCAAGTACCAACCTTCCATGTCTACTTTGGCAACTCTGACGGACAAATTGGACCTCGAACGCGGAATTCCTGATAAGACAATGGCCCGACCCTTTAGAGGTCTAAGACGCAGGATCTTCATCGCCTATCGTACACTATTCAGTTTGATCGGATTACTGAATCTGGCAGCGTTGATCTGCGTGATCGCTCTTCATCTTGACTCGGAGTGGTTGGGTATCATTACCGCCATCAACCTCGCAGTTGCAGTGCTCGTACGACAGGAGACGGTAATCAACATCCTGTATACTGTCTTCTGCTCGGTGCCAAAGAGTTTACCACTCTGGATTAGGATTCGTTGCGCCAAGATTTATCACCTAGGTGGCGTGCACTCCGGAGCGGGTGTTTGTGCTACTGCATGGTTGGTCATCTCAACGGCCCGTGATACAATCTGCAATGCAGGTTTCTGCGAAGGTCATGCGACCGTTTCCTTGGCGACACCGATTGTATCGTGGATCCTATGCGGGCTTCTGTGTTCCATGGTCGCCACTGCATGGCCTTCGTTTCGTAAGCAGTACCACAACGTCTTTGAGCGCTTCCACCGTTTCGCCGGCTGGACGTCACTGGGTCTGTTTTGGGCCCGCACGATTCTAGCCATCAATGATTCTCGACCTCAAGATCAACATTTTGGGCTTGCCGCTGTCAAGAGTCCAGACTTTTGGCTTTTGATTGTGGCAACTCTCAGTATTGCCTCTTCGTGGTTCTTCCTGCGCAAGGTTCCCGTCGAGGCCGAGGTACTCTCTGATCATGCAGTCCGACTGCATTTCGATTATACCGTTCCCGTGAACGGCAGCTTCACACGCATTTCTCAGCGACCGTTGATCGAGTGGCATTCTTTTGCAACCGTCCCCAACCCAGAGGCTAACCGTTACGCCAAGGGTTATTCGCTGGTAGTCTCCAATGCTGGCGATTGGACACGTTCCTGTATCCAAAACCCACCGAGCACAATTTGGGTGCGTGGTGTGCCGACTTGTGGGGTGATGCGTATCTCAACTCTCTTTAACCGTGTCGTGGTTATCGCCACAGGCTCTGGGATTGGACCGCTACTGGGACATATAGTTGAGCAGTCATGTCCTACGCAGCTGATCTGGTCCACGACACGACCTGAAAGTACATTCGGCAAAGAGCTTGTCGGTCAGGTCCGAGATGCTATTCCAGACGCCGTTATCTGGGACACGAAGGCCCAAGGTCGACCAGATCTTGTGCGAATGGGCTATAACATGGCCAAGAATTTCGACGCCGAAGCTGTGATAATAATAGCAAATGAAAAAATCACCAAAAAGGTCGTGTACGGTCTCGAGACACGCGGCATGCCAGCCTTTGGCGCCATCTGGGATAGTTAAGCTGTCCCATAGTTAGTACGTTGTTGGTTGTTTCTCGGTACACTTTTCAATCTTGTTCTTTTTTGGCTTGTCTTGACAGGTCTGTTAATGGCGTTCTGGGTGTTTCTTTCTCTGACCCTTTTTATTTCTCTTTTATCTGGGGGGTTCCTTTTTTCTTCTTCTTCCTTTTTCTTTCCTTTTTCTTTCCTTTTTTTCTTCTTTTTTCTTTCTTTTTTCTTTTCTTTTCTTTTTCCTTTTCCTTTTCCTTTTCCTTTTCCTTTTCCTTTTCCTTTTCCTTTTCCTTTTCCTTTTCCTTTTCCTTTTCCTTTTCCTTTTTCTTTTTCTTTTTCTTTTTCTTGCCTGAACAGATTGCTGAGCGCGATTGGAATTGTTCAACAGAATTGTTTGTCTTTTGGAAGCTCAGAAGTTGGAGTGACATTAAGGTGCTTAGAGATTAGATATGCAAGTATGCAGTAAACCGATGCAAATCGGCGAGACCTTACCCGAAATGGCAATTTTGAGATCTACACAATTGGCTTTGCTCAACGTCTTCAAGTATTTGCTGTGATACGAAGTATGCTTTCTTTGCGACGGGTATTTACGACTGCAGTCCCCTCGGTTGGACGCCAGGGTCTTCGGGCTGTGCCTGCAAACACCAGGCTATACTCATCCGTCGGGCCTCTGGTATACGACTTACATGAGCCTGCACAACCAAAGACAGACAAGAAGAAATCACCCATTCTCTTTCTTCACGGTCTGTTTGGATCCAAGAAGAACAACAGAGCTATCAGCAAGTAAGTCAGGCTCTTCAGTTTTGTATACTAATGAACTAACAGAGAATTAGAGCTTTGGCTCGAGATCTGGGAAGATATGTATACGCTCTGGTATGTGCCAGACTCGACGGTTAGAAAGAGAAATGAAACTCAACTCAACTCATAGGATCTCAGAAATCATGGAGAATCGCCTCATGACACTCGCCATGACTATAGCGCTATGGCTCAGGATGTAGCTGAGTTTATTGAGGGCCATGGTCTCAAGGACACAACTCTGATCGGCCACTCGATGTAAGGCACCCGCTTGACAGAGTTCGATCAAGGAACTAATATGGTTCAGGGGAGCCAAAACTTCCATGGCTCTGGCGCTTCGCTCTCCAGACCTTGTGTCCGATATTGTAGCCGTCGACAATGCCCCCGTGGATGTCTCACTCAGCAGAGATTTCCCCAAGTACGTCCGCGCCATGAAAAAGATTCAGGAAGCCGGTGTCACACGCCAATCCGAAGCCGACAAGATCCTCAGCGAGTATGAGGAGTCTCTGCCCATCCGACAGTTCCTCCTCGGCAACATGTACCTGCCCGAAGGTGAGAAGGTGCGCAAGTTCCGCATCCCTCTTCACACCCTTGGCAAGGCGTTGGACAACCTTGGAGATTTCCCTTACAAGAACCCCAACGAGATCCGTTTTGAGAAACCCGCACTGTTCGTTCGAGGCACACAGAGCAAATATGTGCCTGATGACGTGCTGCCTCTGATTGGACAATTCTTCCCCAAGTTCCGACTCGTCGACGTTGATGCTGGTCACTGGCTCATCTCGGAACAGCCTGAAGCGTTCAGACAAGGTGAGTGGCATTTGAGATATACAGATGGCTTGAACCACAATTGACAGATATTCCATAGCGGTGGTTGAGTTTCTTCAGAAGCCCGAGTGACGCAACTGAACTGGATATCATGGGTCATGTCCCACTAATTGAGGCGAGTTCTGGTCAATATTTTCAGTCATCTCTGCAGGCCGGTCCTACCCATCCATGATATTTGTGTAAATAGATAGAAAGCCTAAATTACCATTTGTGAATATAACTTCAATGGCATGGTGGGAGTAGAATCAGCATTATGTAACGGGGGTATCAATGTGGGTTTCTTCTACGGTTCTCATCTCGACGTCCTTCACGACCAGCGCCATATCACAAAATCCCAAGTCGTAACGAGTCACATGTCATAAATCATTCGGCGTGTTGACTGAACGTTTGTTTTTACCATTCAAAGGAACATGAACCAATCCCCGAGCTCCCTTTTGTGATGCTACGCCATTTGGACGACCGAAAAAATTTGGTAGGGATGAGTTTATTCGCCGCGAGGCCCCTATTGCCTACCCCGCGCCAACCTGCCAAAATAATCCTTTTAAACCTCCTCAAGGACACGCTCCTTGAACTCCCGCTCAACCTTCTGGCCCTGGTCGTCGGTACCTGACTCGCCGTGCAGAGCCATCAAGGCACCGAGGTCGAACTTGGGGGCCTTGAGAAGCTTGACCTTTCGGATGTGGACCTGTGATTCGTATATTAGTATGGGGGTTCGACATGGCAAAGGACAAAAGCATCTACTCACGTTCTGGAGAGGGTAGATGCCCTGGGTGGACTTCTCAATCTCGCGGCCAATGACCTCGGGAATGAGCTTGGAGGTAAGCTGGGTGAGAGTGCAGCTTGAGGCCTCACGCTGGATGATATCGGTCATCTTGCGTCGAATGGCTCGGATCTGAGAAGAGGCGGCGTATGTGGTCTTCTTGACCTGGTTTCCTCGTCGCTTGGTGAAACCAATGGCGAAGAGGCGGATGAGGTAGTCGTCGGTAGTCTTGACAGTGACGTTGGCCTCAATCAGAGTTTGCCACTTGCGGACGAGAGATCGGAGCTTGTCGGAGGTGAAGTCGAGACCGTGGAAAGCAGTCAAGCAGTTCTTGCCCTGGACCTCGTCGACACGGAGGCGGACCTTTCGGAAGGAGTGGTCCTCATCCTTCTGGAGATCGGCCAGAGAGACCTCGAGGATACGGCCCTTGAGAGCGTCGTTGGCGTTCTTGAGACCGGTGGTTCGGTTCACGAGGGTCTTGCCGACACTGCAAATTCGTTAACCACCATGTTCCACAAAGTTGATGATTTTTTGTAAATCGGGATTCGTAGTCGCAACTCACTCTCGAACGTTGAAAGGGTTAGGGGCCTGGAAGATGTCGAGTTAACCATGATGAATCGCTGCGCGTTGAAATTCGAGATGACCAACCTTGATCGAGTACCAGTCCTTTCGGGAGAAGGGGTCGACCGTCTTCTTCTTGAGGCCCTTCTTGCCCTTGGAGAGTCTCTTGTTCCTGAAATATCGCGTAAGCCCATTGTATTCATCGCTGCTCGTCGTAGGTAGGTGATGCTCACTTTCCAACCGCCATGTTTGCTGGCTTGTGTGTGAACCGTTGGAGAGATGGTACTGGTGAGAGAGTGGTGGAGGGGCGAAATAATTTCAATCTTTGTGTGAGTTAAGCGAATTGTTCGAGCCGCCCACATTCAAAGCGCCGGAAGATAATTGAACCGAATTTTTTCGAAAAAATCAGGGCAAGAGCACTTATCACGTGGGCTGCACCTTCCCTGTTTTGTCGCCTGACCCGCACAGCATAATGCACACACATGCCTCTTTCCTCAATAACGTGTCGGCTGCGCCACAGATTAAAGCACAGCCATAGCTACATGTGCCCCCATCTATGAACGTCAGCAGCGCTGTTGGTTAATCGGTTGTTCTCATGATACGATACATGTAAAGCTAGAGCCTATTGCAAGTAGCTACTAGCCAACTATCTTAGATATCTACCTACCTACTAAGTTACGACTCAAATCAGATCTCAAATTCAAGTTCAACTCAACTCTCATTCAGAGAAAGAAAACAAACAAACCTCATCATGGCTCCATCACTTCTTCTACTACCTTCACCTCCTCATCCTTCATCACCGTCCACTATTTCAGCTGCCTACAGTGCCCCTCTAACATCCGTCCTCCAAAAGCTCAAACTGGCATCTTCTCCTCAGACTCTCGTCGTTGGTCTCGCTCTTCCTATCCTTACAGGTTCATCCGCCAACTCGAAACAAATCGCATGGTCAACCGCTCAATCTCTCCTCGCCAGTCTTTACACCCTCACATCAGTCATATGCGCAAAGGAAGACATTCCCGTTGATGTTGGCGCTGGAAAAGGAAGCGTGGACGTGAGAGTTGTTCTCATAGATCATGAGAGGGGACACCGCTATGAGCCAAATTTCGAGGGCCAGTATGAGGCCAATTGCACGGCTGTGTTAGACTTGGCCGCGTTTGCAACCAAGGTCAGATCATGGGACATGGTATACCATCCCAGCTGTGAAGAAGGGTATGAGTTGCTATCCACATTTCTTCAACTTGCCGAGAAGAAACAGACCTTCACACAGAACCAGCTCGTCGCCATCGAGGGTGGGATCAGTTTAACAACGGAGCAAAAGCTTAAAGCCGAGAAGCCACGAAGAGGCTTCAACACTGTCTGTCTAGGAGGCACATTTGACCATCTCCATCCTGGTCATAAACTTCTACTTCACGCGAGTGCTATTCTTCTTAATATTCCTCCCAAGGATTCTGACAAGACATGCACACTTGTCATTGGCATATCAAGCGATGAGCTCCTTGCCAAAAAGAAATACGTAGAGGAGCTTCAGCCGTGGACAGAGCGCACCCAGGCCGTTTTATCGTTTCTCTCTACGCTACTCGAGTATGACACAACGGCCACGTCGCCTACGACACATTCAACGCCTGACGAGACGATCGCCACTCTTCGTGATGGAAGAATCAAGGTGCGATGTATAGTACTTCGCGATCCCTTTGGCCCACCCATTCACGAAGAAGACGCTGATGCGATTGTTGTCTCTGCCGAGACTCGCAGTGGCGGCAAAGCAATCAATGATCGTAGAACCGAAAAGGGCTGGAAGCTGCTTGAGGTGTTTGAGATTGATGTACTCGATGCTGAGGAAGTTGATGGGGAGGGGGTCAGTAAGACGGATGATTTCGCAACCAAGATCAGCAGTACGGCAATCAGACAGAAGCGGGCCGAGGCAAAGAGATTATCATAAGGTGGATAACTAGTAGTGATACAAGATCTTTTAATGAGTGGCATTGAAAGGATCATGAAACATTGTCCGAGCGAAGCGTGACCAACTTAAGACAAGATGAGAGTTTGGTATTGAACACTGTAGTCGACACAGACCATATAAGAATAACTGCATAAAGTTCCACCACTTTTGACTCTGTGAGCGCGTTTCAGAGAAGTCCGGTTTATGCGTTATGACATACGAGTTCGATCAATGCTTAGTCGTCCGGGTTATGCTGTTGTGAGACATGACACGGAAAGGATTGCCGTTTACGACGTCGTCGCTCATCACTCTCAGTTTTTGTGCCAGAGTTCATTAAGATTGGGTATATCATATAATATGGTATTTCTATCTTGGTAATTGAGATTTATATAGATTATGAGATTGAACTGATGAGTTGCCATGCTATACACTATTTGGTTGTTTGTTTTTTTTTTTCTTTTTTTTTTTTTTTCTTGATCATGTTTCCTTCTGTTTTTTTTATCCTTTCCTGTTTTTGTAGGCTTTGTCCAGATGGATCTAAAGCGTTCTGTTGTTGTTTTTTGTAGTCAATGGGTTTTTAAGCTTCACCCAGACTCTTGTTTGTTTCCTTTCAACTCCACCTTTTTTGAGGGGAAGTACAGGGCAGCTATTCCTCATTCATCGTGTATAGCTTGGCTTCAAGCGTCGTCGTCGCTTCTCTTCTACCGAGAAGCCTTTTCGCCGTGAATCCAGATCCACCCAACAATAATAAACCTAGTTCCAGAGCGCATTCAGCCCGCCACAATCTCAATCTCAGCTCATCTCAATTCTTAGTGAGAGTTTGGCGTTGACATTTTTGGTAGGCGATGCGTTTGCTGCTTCCATCGGGGGTTTTGTGGCTTTCGCTGTTACTGGCTCCTCTTTGAGCCGTCAGGGAAAAGCCAGTGAATGCTACCTCGTTATGAGTCTAGCGGTGTTGGGTGATTGGGTGATTCTTGTTGGAGTAATGTTGTCGTGTGCGTTTTTCGGCTTGAGGTCTTGATGATCGATCCCCTCACCATCTATTTCCGCCGCCGCTCAATCATCATTGTCCTTGGAGATGTCGTCCTGGTTATCCCTGTTCCACTCCTCAAAGCTAGGAAAGCTGAAGTAGTAACCTTGATGGATGTTAGTTTGGGTTGGACCCGAAATCAATGTGCGAGGCATACCAGAAGGAGAGTCGGACATGACGGCGGATTGGCTTCCAGGGCTGCTGGAAGGAGAGTGCTCGCGGTGATCACGGCAGATGGACATGGGTCCGGTATGGCGTGGGATTGCCGCTGGAGTGGAGGCTTGCTCGGGAGACGGAGAATAGACGGCAACACGGTTGAGAAGATCAGTTGCTCTGTGTGGCGACTCGGGACCAGCAAATGAGTTTCCAGTGGCATTGGAGACGGTGATGGAAGGCTCTGTTGCACTGGAGCGTAGAAGACGTGGTCTTGAGCGGTTTGACATTGTGTGTGAAGATGAGGATGATGATGAGTCTCGTCGCTGAGTTCTCACCGCACTTCGGCTGTGTGTGTAAGAGGCCATTGTTGTTGTTGTATAGAAGCGAAGTAGTGGTTGTTGATTATGATGGTGGTTGTGTAGATGAGTGGCTGAGTTGGTGAGTGAGTGAAGAGGAATGGATTCACATTTGAATAAGGATAACAATAGAAGCAGAAAAGGTTTGGACCGGGTCGGAAGTGCTGGCAGTAGGTTCAATACATATTCCCAAAGTAGAGTCCGGCCGGCTCCAATATCAAGGCATCCACATCAACCTCCTCGTGGTGCCAAAGCTAAGCTACCACGGCTGCGGTTAGTCCACAGCGGGTAAGCTAAGTAAGGTAAAGTAAAGACGAGCAGGGCATGGCATGGCAATGGACAAGGGTTAGGGTGAGGTGGTGGCATTGCTTTGCATACGTGTGTGGTGCACCGCAAGTCTTGTAAAGTCATTATTGATCAAGCTTTGGGACCAAGTAAGCAGGGGTACGTCTACGTCGTCTTGAGTGACCACAGGCAGAGTAACAGTTATTAAAGCATGTCTGCCCAGTGTCTGCAGTTGTTGGCATCTGATTGCCACTTGTCGTCGGCTTATGGCTGCATTTGAGTGAACGAGTGTGCGTGTGCCCTTTCTGCGCTGTGCGATGCGGTGCGTTGTCTTGAGGTGTATGGCCAAGCCCCACCCAGTCCAGCATCCTGGGCCTCTGACTCTCTGCCCCTGGGCCCTTTTTTAGGCTTGCGCGGGCCCCGGGGACCGCAGGCGGGTTTCCCGTAGGTGCATGTTTGCCAGGCTTGCAAGCTTGCAGGGGGGCAAGGGGGGTCTGGGGAGCTAGAAAGCCTGTAAAGCCAGTGGTGACTCGCCCTGATGAGGCACTCGTTGACTTTCGGACCCAGCGGAGGTCACAGAAACGTCTGGCGGTAAGACAATACTATGGGAATCGTTGTCAAGCTACTGTCGCATTGCTACCCAACAGGTCGTCAATGTGCATACCGCTTAAAGGGTAGCGACGTTGAATGTTTGTTTTTGTGGTTTTTTTCCTTGGAAAAGAAAACAAACCTGGCATCGTATCGGAATCCTTCTGACTGGAACTGACTGAGTTAGATCGCACCGATGGACGCGCACAATCGAATGTCAGTCTCAACTAGCCAAAACCTTGCTTTGAGGGAAAAAAGGGAGAGAAAAGAGGGAAAATGGAATGGTCAGCAAACCTAACGGTTAGGCCACGTTCCTCTAGCGTTTATTGGCTCTGTAAATTGATGGTGTAGTGGCTAGATGACCAAAAACATACACACTTGCACACAAAAAAAGCAGCAATGATGGGTGGGTGATGCGGTGATAATTCAAAGTGGAAACAATCGACTTGTTTTTTTTAAAGCCAAGGATGATTGATTGATTGAGTGTCAGTCAATTCATTAGACAAATCATTACCATTACATTGCATTCATATCGCTAGAGGGCCTCATTCATCTTGTACCTGATGGACATGTCAATCAATCAATCCACGTAATAAAATATCCGACGCAGTCAATCAATCAATTAATTAAAATCCCCAATTTCTCAATAGCCCCAGTACTACGTACGACTGCATCGCATAGCATCGCATGTCCAACATGGATAGACGTGGTTATTGTCATTGTGGTGAATCGGCCATCGTTCTTTACAGGCCAGGGTTGACAACCCAACCTTCGGAGTATTTCCCTCAGAGTAATAGTGATGGTTAATAATAGACTCGGCGACCTGACAGTCGGTGTCAGTTCAATTTAACCAATACAACAAGGCTGTCTGGTCTACCTACATGTAATTAACTAATTAATTATTCAATAAAAAATCAATCTCATCTTTTCCCCCTTGGTCCATGCTCTTGCTAATTTATGTACTCCATACTCTTCCAACTGTCATACATGATCATGCCTGTGACCCAAAAAGACAGGCCTTACACGTGTTACCGTACATATAGTCAGTAGTACCTCCGTACCATGGGTCATCCATGGACCATGGATATGGATGCCTTAGATTAGGCACTTTTAAAAGAGTGCCTTATCATGAAACGGCATGCCGTTGTGGTCGGCAAATCAATTCATCTTCAGGTTGGGTGCAATTAATTCTGACTCCATCATGTACACGTACAGCTCACCCATTTCGTGTCCTGTGACCGCCTCACCGGTTAAGAATAACGGGCCTCTCAATGCTACTAACAAGGTGTCGCGGCCCATAAATTTATTCGGTGCTAACTCTGTTGGAACAATTATCTCGTTTCGCAGGCTTCCATCCCGAGTTCCACTTCCACCCTCACAAGTTACACTGCAACGTCCATCTTCAAATCTCGCAACCTCTACAGACTTATCAAAAAAGGACGCTTAGAACGGTGGTGGTTCGAAATATGGTCTCTGCGTTTCTCCGATTTGCCATGCACCACCAAACGCCTTGACCGGGTACCTCGTTCGGGACACTCAACCCCAACACCACGGATGGGATGGCACCGTGGCATCGCATCATCGTATGGCTTTGGAGCAATCAAGATGCTTCCCCCACGCAAAACGGCTCAGACCGACCTGCAGAAGTATGCAAACTTGGGAACAAGCTGACGGACGCAACCCCGCCACATCTCACCTGTTTTGTCCAACTGTCCGCCCGTATCTATCCGGTCGCCTTGGCTCTGATTTGCTTTGCTTTAATGGTCGAAGCTGCCACATCGTCAGTCGTTATGTTACTTCAGATGGCATGAGGACACTCACTCTTCCCATATCCTTCCTTGGACCGCCTGCAGCTCTTCGGTTGTCATACGTTTACCAGTGGTGAAGTAGCCTTGATTCTCCGTTAGTATCCGCCGTGCTTGCTTGTTTGTGGATTTTTGGTTTGGGTCTGTTCACTCACCTGCTGTGATCTTGGCATCAATTTCGACTCTCGAATCGGCTGGAATAAGCTCTTCAGGGAGCTCGACTCGCTCGTGAATCGGGATACTGTGCACCGTGTTAGATAACCTCGCATCGATAATGACTCGAACCGACTCATCAGCTTACCCTTGTCCGACAATCGCATCATGCTTCATGCTAAGATATAGTCAGCCGTCTGTTATCTCGACGTGTTCGATTTTCAATCACTCACTTGCTCATACTAAGCATCCTGTCAATCTTCTTGATGCCCAGCCAGTGCAGAATGTCCGGCATGAGAGCCTGAAATCGCATGTCTTTGACACCGGCAATGTTCTCGGTCCTCTTGAAGTAGTCGGACGCGCGATCAGCTCCTCGTTTACGAGCGTTGTAGACCACTGCCCCAGAATTAGTACCCCAGATCGACATGCACGTCGGGTTTTATCCTTACAGTACTGCCGACATAGTTAGATCCACTCTCTTTCAGTGAAGTACGGTTTTCAGCAAACTTACCTTGGTGACCTCTCCCAAAGCTCGTCCTTCCTTTCTGAAGTAGATGACAACACCGCTGCCACCGTTCTGTGCTTCTTTAACAGCTTCCTCGATACCAAAGATCAGGTACGGGCGGCAGGTGCAGATGTCGGATCCGAATACATCGCTACCGTTGCACTAGTTGCTGGTAAGCTGACTTGGATATGTCATAGTATCTAGAGTTGGCAACATACCTCGTCGTGAATTCTCAGAGACAATCGAACCGACTCGTCCGACATCTTTGCAGGGTCTCCGAAACAGTACACGGTGAGACCACCTGAAATCATGTTAGCTAAGTCCATTAACATGGTCTGGGGTGAGATGTACCAATAGGTGGGAGGAAGACTTTGATGTCTCCACGAGTAATGAGCTTGGACAGGTCAGTTTACGTATCATTTACATGCAATGCTTGACCTACCTCAGGATAACTTCCACCAGTGTGTTCGAATAGCGAACGTCGAAGGGTGGCCTCATCTACGCGATATCAGTAGCTGTACGAAACGAGAAACCAAATCGCCGTTGTGCACTTACCGATGCCAAATCGTTCTGCCACACCAGGCAGATACCAGACCTAAATTGTGGCATTAGTTTCGCCTTCCTCTACTCCTATCTTGATAACATACCGGCTCGACCGCAAACTTGGTAACAGCCAATTCGCCTTGATCGTTCAGACACACTTTGCCATCAGGCACCCTGCAAACAGACTGTCAGTTGAATGGCGCAAAACAATGGGTTTCAATCCAGACTTACAGTCGCCCGGCTTTAACACTCTCGGCAAGTTCTGGCAGCTATTGAGATACTCTGTTAGCGACCCAGGCATCTACCAGTTCTCTTCATCACCCACCTTCATATGAGCCTTGGTGATTGCGATTGTTGGTCGAATGTCGACTAAATTCCCTGTCAGCACGTCTCTTCGTATCCGTTATCGCGGCTTGTACCATTGTCCTTCTCAATCGTGTCCTTGAACAGCCATGGAGCAAGATGTCCCCAAGGGTCCATTGCGACAATCTTCTTGTGGTCTCCCCATTGAGGAAAGGGGCCAATGTTGGCGGCCGGCTCGGTGTTGGTGAAGTCGGGTCTGTTGGTAATATTGTCAGTAAGTTATCTGGGTAGTTGGACAGGAGACAAACCGGTGATCGCTATCCAGCTCCTTGCTGGCAACCGCAAGCGCATAGTAAATCGAATAGGAACCACCACTGCGATTATGTTTAGTACGGTTTCGCTCCAAATCAACGTAACGTAGTAACTCACTGGGCTGATCAACCTGGTTAACAAAAGACCTAGTCAGTAGAATGGGGCATAGAACGAACCTCCAACAGCTAAACACAAATTACAAATGTCAGTAACACGCACTCACACATGCATTACAGGCACGGACAAACGAACCATTACGACGTCGAATTGTAGTAGCAGCCCTTGAAACTACGATTGGGCCACGCTTAACAGGGTCCGAGTTACCCCAGTCCATGGGCAAAGGATTAATTCCAATCTGCTTTGGGTAAGTCCTAGTTACCTTGTGTGAGCGAGCCGTGTTAGTCAAGTTTGTGTTGAGGAAATCCTCACGTTAAAATGATGCGCGAAGTGAAACCTTGCTGTCGCTGGCCGGTGGTAGGTGTCGCAGGAGCTTTCAATTTGTCTCCGGAAGCGATAGGAAGTTCTACTGAAGGTGTTTCACCATCGTTGGCATCCTCACTGGAACCTAGATCAAGAATGTTGTTCTTGGCATTATCTCCAGTAGCTTCGTCGATCGATCTACCAGAGAGCGACTCAACAGCATTCACGAGTAGGGCTTGAGTACGCTGGATCTCTTGCAGCGCTTCGAGCATGCCGGACTGCTGATCGTTGGCCGCCATGATGACGGGGTTGAAATATGTTGTTGTAAGTGTTGTATTGGGTGCGTGTCTCCAGGGTAGTCGGAGTCCAGTGCATGCAATTGCGAACAACTGAATGCAGAGAAAAGACAGGTATGAGAGGAAACGGGTGGGAAAAGAAAAGAGAAGAGAGAGTTTATTGTTGAACAAGAAAAGATAAAGGGGAAACTGGAGAACGGAACAACAGGAAGAGCGGTCGGCGGAAGACGTGGTGACACGAGCTCTTCAACAACCGTCATCTGCAGGGGAGCTGTAGCATGCCTAACCTCCAAAAGCTTCAGATAATACATAATTTGTAGATATCAAGATAATGCCGTCCAAGCTGTACTACCCTAACCTCATCAGTCACCTCCAAGGTCAGCAGGTCAGCGGGAAAGACCCCTATAAGATCATAACTTTTGTTTAACGGGACGCCGTAATCGGGCTAGCATGGATCATGAGGAGAAAAAGACAGAGAGAGAAGAGGGGAGCTGTCCCAACAAGGAGAAGTCATGATAGGCACAGTCAGTAGCATACAGTGCCCGCGTGTAATCTAGCTCGACGGGCAATTGACAGTTGACGATTCGCTGATAAGAGGCCACATGATAAGGAAGGATGCAGGTTCATAGCAAACCTCGTCAAGCCTCACCTCGATAGGTCCCCACTAACTAACAGTAGAGCTACGCTACCCCGCCATCAGAAGGGAAACTCCCCTGCATCTAGGCACTGGTGCCCAAGTGAGACTGGCCTAGGATGACGGTGATAGGTCTTATTGAGTCGGATGCTAGCCTAAGACGATGTATTGCTTGACTGTTTGACCTCTCTCACCGTCTAAAGCCGCCTTGTATGACATGACTCTTGTCAAGTTTTGTACTGTGTCAGAATGTACTTGATGTTTGCTTAGAACAGAAACAAAGGACCCGTTGTCTCCAAAAGTACCTATGCATTGGTAATCCAAGATACATTCTTTACTATCTCCTTCCCTTCCACTTCACTTCACGGAATCCGGCGTTCAAAGTGTTGACCTCCGGAGGTCGCCGGGAGGCGGGGGCGGGGCAGTCGATTCCTTTCCCGCTCTGATGGATGACAGAAAAGCTGGCCTCCAAATTTTAGGGTTCAAAAAGAAACGGCTCGAGAGAGTAGCTCTAAGCGGCATGTACTGACTTGCTAATTTCGACTCTTAGGCTCCTAATGGGCATCTTTTCCAACACCCTGAGACCGCTTAATGCCAGCCTATTACCCCTGCACTGTACACACCACATCGCTTATAGACACACCTACCATCCAAACTGCCGCGCGCTTGTGCACTAACAAAGATGTTTTTCGAGAGTGTGAGCACGTGCAAGCAAACCCGAAAAATGCAAGAGTCACTGTGAATTGCGCTGAACTGATAAGATAAGGCATTATCATCCCTGACCTGACTTGAACTGGCGCCTTGTCCCAAGAGCTTGACATCAGCAAATCCGATCCACTGCCAGTCAGCCATCATTTGACATTCCATCGCTTCGTTTCATCACGTTTCGTTTCGTTCTTTTGTTCCACTCTCCCGTCGCGCACGAATCGCGAAATACAGCATCACATCATGGGCAAGCGCAAGTCTTCAAGCAAGCCCATGGGGCCCAAGAAGGTCCGTCGCATCCTGATTCCCCTTCTCATTCTCTCCCAAGGACTTTTGGCGCTCACACTAATTCCAGAAAGATCCCCTTCCCACAACTTTCGCATGCCTCTTCTGCAATCATGAAAACTCAGTCTCGGTCAAACTCGACAAGAAAGCTGGCGTTGGTCATCTAGACTGCCGTGTTTGCGGTCAAAAATTCCAGTGCGCAGTCAACTGTACGGCCCCAGCAACCACCACCGTCTTTAACGCCAGGCGCATCGATTTACTAATGTTGCGACAGATCTATCCGCTGCGGTTGACGTTTATGGTGAATGGGTTGACGCGGCCGGTATGTTTACAACATTCTGCACGGGACTACTTCAACAGCAACTAATTTTTAATTTTTTTTACCAGATGCCGTCGCCAAGGAAGACAACGCGGAGCCCGGCTACGGTGGCACATCTCGAGGAGGATCTGGACGAGGCAACCGAACGGCGGTCGAAGAGGACTACGACGATCAATACGGAGATGATGATTATTAAACGTTTCTTTTACGCGCCATGTAACAATACCAAGATTTGCTACGTCTTTTACTCGACAAGTCCGTTCCTTCCGCTCGCGATTCGATATGATATATGACTGCCGCCATGATTCTGCCCTCAGATGGTATAGAATCTGTCTCCAAAGTCTCCCAACCCAGGAACGATATAGCTGTTGAATGGTCAGCATACGTATAAAGTGAAATGAATTTGCATACTTCTTCTCGTCGAGGCCCTGGAGAAAGTCGGTTAGTCAATGGTCCACGGCGATGCAGGCAGGCGAGGTGACGAACCTCATCAATGAAAGCTGTTACAACCCTCAAGCGAGGGAACTTGGCAGAAAAGTTCTTGACGCCTTCGGGGCTTGCAATCAAGTTGAGGAACAGAATGTGCTCCTCAGGCACACCTCGGGCCTTGAGAACTTGGACAGCCATGGTTGCGGAGCCACCTGTACGATTGCGTTAGACGAATTGCGACACGTGCAGTCTGTAGAACAAGGCGGGATGTTGTCATACCGGTAGCAAACATGGGATCCAAGAGAAGCACCCATCGGTCAGCAATATCCTCAGGCAACTTATCGTAGAAAAGCTTAGGCTGGGCCGTTTCCTCGTCACGCTGGATCAAGATCTTTCCGATACGAACAGAGCGACAGCAGTCGCGGAGACCCTGCTCCATGGCCTCGCCAGCTCTCATGATAGACACACCGCAAATCTTGCCCTGGAACATGAGACCATTGTAGGTACGGCCGATAGGCGTAGTGACAGTGTGCTCAATGACAGGCAAATGGTTAAGGCCTTCCTCGACAAGCAGACGAATAATTCGGTTGGAGTAGAAAATAAAGTCTGCTCGCTCCGTCTCTTTGCTACGGATCATCCTGGATGTTCTCAGCTCCACGACATAACTTAAGGTGCAGGCGCCCGATTAGGGAAGTGGACATACGACAGTAGGGCAATGAGTTGAGGGGTCTGGGGCAGAACATGAACATTGTCTAGGTTGACGTCGACAGAGACGGTGGCACTGGGCTTCTGCTGGTGAGTACGGTACGAAGGTCCGACAGGTGTCGTGTGAGAATCTTGGGTCTTATCCGCCATGTTTGCTAGCTGTAAGGTATGTTATGTTGTTCGGAGGGGGGAGGGTTATGGTGATGGACTGATTGATTGATGGCGGGGGAGTGAGTTCAAGTTTGGTTTGCTGCACAGATCAAATATTTATGAGTGGGCAAGCGGAGCACAATCGAATCAAAGCTGTACCTAGCTGGCAGTTGTACCCGATACGAAAGAGTCGAGTACAAGATTGAATGTGTAAGAGAGGATCTTAGCTTGCTACCTATCAATAAGAAGCCCCAAGGATAAGAGAATCCGTAGCTTTACCCAAGGCAGTAGGTAGGTCCCTTTAACGAAGCCACATGCATATATGTATGCGCAAAACGGGGATGTCAATCGGCCAGCAGCACCAGCAGCGGGGAAGACCCTACCCTACAAGCATGAACAATATCGGAGGAGACCGCCAGCGTTGATGTTAAGTTTAGGTAGTTTAGTGACTGTGTAGGTGAACATGTATTTAGATAAACAGTGGAGATAAAGTGAAAGAACAATTGCTGCAATGTCGTTGCTTTTCTTGGAGGGGATAGAATATAATACTAAGGTGCTGCTGTGTAACGGTGGTTCAACCAATTGCCCTTTGTTGTTCTATTTATTTCGTTTCAGATGTAGCTCTCTTTTAGTATCATCTTTGTTAGGTGACCCAAGCTTTTGCCCACTAAATGCAGAGGTAAAGCCAAAGGCCGCATGGACTAAACCTGCCCGCATTAGGAACCCTTCAACGGGTCTTTTACAACCTTCTTGGCTGTGATTCACGAACAAGACCCTGGATTTATAACGATTCATCCTCCTTGTGTTATTCAAGTCTCCCCATTTCATCTCTTTCCATGCACTTGCACCTGTAGCAACGTGCCGCATGCCTGTCGCCGTTTACTCAAGGAGGGTTCGAGCAGCCAACTGTCAACCTTGACTGTCATAGGTCCTTCGTCATCATACCTTGACCTATCGCCTATCATAGGCCTCGTCACATAACCTGACCCGATCCAACCATAACCTCAGTCGCGTTCTCCTCACAAGCCCCAAATAAAGCCCGTCATGGCATCGCGAAATGCACCAGCTGCGCCTATCCCGCGCAAGATTGTGACGTATGGCAAGCCTTCGCGCAAGCGCTTCATGCGCGACGCGATGCCCCTTCGAACCGCCGAATCCTTCTCTACATCAACGGCAACGGAATCTGTCACAAAGCCATCCAAGCCATCTTTACCGAGATCAGCATCAGACCCATCGGCCCGATCACCTGCTGATACTCGATCCGATGATTCAAGCCGCACAAGACCCGGAGAAGAGCGCAAAGTAGAGGCACGCGATGCGACGGACACGAGAAAA
The DNA here is from genome assembly GCA_014898975.1 of Fusarium nodosum. Lineage (NCBI taxonomy): Eukaryota > Fungi > Ascomycota > Sordariomycetes > Hypocreales > Nectriaceae > Fusarium > Fusarium nodosum. The sequence goes on along the minus strand of JAAVUE010000182.1, from coordinate 2,548 downwards.
CGGAAGCGCCCACAAGCTGCGCTTTCTGAAACGATCAGCGAGGAACAGCCATCTATCATTCAAAAACAATCGAATCCCACGACTACACTGCCGCGGCGGCCATTGGGAGGCACCTCAGAAAACGACGGGAAAGTTGCTGCAGTACCTCGCCGCTCGCCGACCACAAAAAAGAGCCTTAAAGACAAGATTGCGCGATCTCGACCCCTGCCACGAAGTAGGTCTGACGTTTCAACTACCGAGGTCAGCTCGAAACTCGCGCCGCCTGCATTCAAGGATCGCGACGATGAGCCGCCCAGACCAAAGAAGCGGCGTCCACGATTGATCGATGCTTTGGCTGCTCAACGAGCAGACACAGATTCGGAAGACTCGGACCATGAAATAGAGGAAGCCAGACCTCTCTCACGGTCGAACAGCGGTACAGGCACCGAAGTTGAAACACCTCCCCAACAGTCTCTATCACAGTCGCAATCGCAATCGCAATCGCAAAACTCTCAAAATCATTCACAAGATTCCACTATATGGCAGAGAAATCGTCCTGCGGTAGCAATTAAAGGGCGACGAGTCAAGTATACATACGGCCAGTCACGGTCAATTTTGAGCGAGTCGTCTTCGAAACTCAGTGAGCCCAGCCAGGGGATTGGAATGGCCACTACAGAAGCAGAGCTTGATGCACTTTTGGCTACACCCCCGGAGCCTATCAACCCGGATCCTTTCGCCATGGACGACGACGACGATATGGGAGATGACGACATTCGACCTGCAATTAAGAGCGTGCACGAGCTACGGCGAGCTGGAGCCAATAACCGCTTCGCCGATGAGATGGAGGACCTGCTTGCTCGGATAGGAACCCCTAGCAGCACTCCATCTTCCCTAAGGAGGAGCGCGTTATTGGAGCTTTCCCAGAAGCTGCAGCGCAAAGAATTCATCAGCCAATTTCGGGATCACGCAACGCGCGATAAAGTCGCCGCCAATATCGGACAAGAAAAGGACGTGATAAGCGGTTTCGCCCTGTCAGCAGTTCTCGTCATATTCCTCAACTTCAGCCCTGCAGCCCACTTGCTACAGCAGCTCGTCAGTGATGGGCTTGGGGAGCTTCTCAGTGTACTTTTGCGGGTGCCCGAAGATATTGATGAGATTGCTGCCGGCAAGATGAGGCTCTCCAAGACAACTAGAAAGTCACTCAACGAGGTGAAAAATATTCTCACAAAGCTAAACATTTGGCATGGGCGGCGGCCTGAGAGGCTCTCGCCACAGACGCTTGCGCTGCAATTATTGAACATTGTATGTCAACGAATCGATGCGATACATTCATCAGTGGTTGTCAAGGACGTTGAAAATGATCTAGAGATCGTTATTGGAAACTGTGTGAGCGCAAACCCAAGAACTGACGCGACATTTGCTCTTGTGGTGTCCATTTTGGAATCACAGTCGGGGCTGGCAATGAAAGACGAGCATGAGATCTCCTGGGTTGCGCAGCAGACGCACCATGTGGCTCGTATTCTAGAAAACAGTTTGCAGCAATGGCCAGAAAAGCCTGGCGATGTCGAGACAGCAACCCTCAAGCTGTCAATCAATATGTCCAACACAACACACGGAGCAGCAGCATTTAGCGATAGGATTTTGCTGTCGAGTCTTTCCAAGGCCATTCTCTCAGGATTCAAATCGGCCATGGACACCATGAGCAACCAACGTCTAAAGGAAGAAACTTATGATGGACTTTTGCTGGTACTTGGGATGGGCATCAACATCCTAGAACATTGTGCACGTGCACAAGAGACTATGGCTGGCGAGCAACTGGATGACCTGGTAGCAGTATACTTGCAGAACCAGGCTCTGATGCGAAAGGTAAAGCTACACAAGCCAACGGTTTTGATGGATGTACCGCTAACATATGCGATCAAGGCCGCCTCAGAAGAAAACTTAAAGCCAGGTGTAGCAAAGCTTGGAGTGGCATTTGGCTATCTTTCCATCTTGCTAGGCTACCTGTGTCTGGTAGACGCAGCCCGGCAACAATTTGCAGAGCAGGCAGGAAGCCAAGGGCTTACAAGCCTTATTGGGTCGATAAAAGAGTTTATCGACATGTACAGAGAGGTGGATAACAGGGTGACTGAGCTCGAAGGACTCGTCAATGACTTACAACGACGGCAACGACATTAATGGACTATACGGAAACATGGATAGGGTGATGAGCACTTGGGGACTATGTTCTGAATACAATACGTTTAGCTTATATCATAGGATATGGCAGGGCCAATGCTGGTATAGCAGAGAAGGCAGGGCTACTTGGACCGGACGGTTCTTTAGACAAAGGCCAAGATGAAATCGAAATCGCTATCAGACAAGACTCAGCGTTGCAGTCTTAATCCTGATATCTTGTGTTAGCATTCGGGGAAGCTATACCCGCACATCCGGAGGCGCGGGTATGGCTTCCCGAGTGCATATGTAGTTATGATTTTATGCATTGTAACTATGAAAATACCTACTAAGCCAAAGTTCACGCGTCACACCTAAAAAGGTATGATGTAAAGGGGAGGGGGAGGGGCTGCTC